>OW203761.1:53891246-53976974 GCA_934045905.1 Leuctra nigra
TGACTACCGTCTGTCTGCCGGGACTCACCGGTCCCAAGCCGGGCACGATGTGTCGCGCCGTGGGATGGGGCGCCACCAAGGAGCACGGGCCCGACCGTAAGTGTGTTCAGTGTAATCAGTGGCGTGACTACCGTCTGTCTGCCGGGACTCACCGGTCCCAAGCCGGGCACGATGTGTCGCGCCGTGGGATGGGGCGCCACCAAGGAGCACGGGCCCGACCGTAAGTGTGTTCAGTGTAATCAGTGGCGTGACTACCGTCTGTCTGCCGGGACTCACCGGTCCCAAGCCGGGCACGATGTGTCGCGCCGTGGGATGGGGCGCCACCAAGGAGCACGGGCCCGACCGTAAGTGTGTTCAGTGTAATCAGTGGCGTGACTACCGTCTGTCTGCCGGGACTCACCGGTCCCAAGCCGGGCACGATGTGTCGCGCCGTGGGATGGGGTGCCACCAAGGAGCACGGGCCCGACCGTAAGTGTGTTCAGTGTAATCAGTGGCGTGACTACCGTCTGTCTGCCGGGACTCACCGGTCCCAAGCCGGGCACGATGTGTCGCGCCGTGGGATGGGGCGCCACCAAGGAGCACGGGCCCGACCGTAAGTGTGTTCAGTGTAATCAGTGGCGTGACTACCGTCTGTCTGCCGGGACTCACCGGTCCCAAGCCGGGCACGATGTGTCGCGCCGTGGGATGGGGCGCCACCAAGGAGCACGGGCCCGACCGTAAGTGTGTTCAGTGTAATCAGTGGCGTGACTACCGTCTGTCTGCCGGGACTCACCGGTCCCAAGCCGGGCACGATGTGTCGCGCCGTGGGATGGGGTGCCACCAAGGAGCACGGGCCCGACCGTAAGTGTGTTCAGTGTAATCAGTGGCGTGACTACCGTCTGTCTGCCGGGACTCACCGGTCCCAAGCCGGGCACGATGTGTCGCGCCGTGGGATGGGGTGCCACCAAGGAGCACGGGCCCGACCGTAAGTGTGTTCAGTGTAATCAGTGGCGTGACTACCGTCTGTCTGCCGGGACTCACCGGTCCCAAGCCGGGCACGATGTGTCGCGCCGTGGGATGGGGCGCCACCAAGGAGCACGGGCCCGACCGTAAGTGTGTTCAGTGTAATCAGTGGCGTGACTACCGTCTGTCTGCCGGGACTCACCGGTCCCAAGCCGGGCACGATGTGTCGCGCCGTGGGATGGGGCGCCACCAAGGAGCACGGGCCCGACCGTAAGTGTGTTCAGTGTAATCAGTGGCGTGACTACCGTCTGTCTGCCGGGACTCACCGGTCCCAAGCCGGGCACGATGTGTCGCGCCGTGGGATGGGGTGCCACCAAGGAGCACGGGCCCGACCGTAAGTGTGTTCAGTGTAATCAGTGGCGTGACTACCGTCTGTCTGCCGGGACTCACCGGTCCCAAGCCGGGCACGATGTGTCGCGCCGTGGGATGGGGTGCCACCAAGGAGCACGGGCCCGACCGTAAGTGTGTTCAGTGTAATCAGTGGCGTGACTACCGTCTGTCTGCCGGGACTCACCGGTCCCAAGCCGGGCACGATGTGTCGCGCCGTGGGATGGGGCGCCACCAAGGAGCACGGGCCCGACCGTAAGTGTGTTCAGTGTAATCAGTGGCGTGACTACCGTCTGTCTGCCGGGACTCACCGGTCCCAAGCCGGGCACGATGTGTCGCGCCGTGGGATGGGGTGCCACCAAGGAGCACGGGCCCGACCGTAAGTGTGTTCAGTGTAATCAGTGGCGTGACTACCGTCTGTCTGCCGGGACTCACCGGTCCCAAGCCGGGCACGATGTGTCGCGCCGTGGGATGGGGTGCCACCAAGGAGCACGGGCCCGACCGTAAGTGTGTTCAGTGTAATCAGTGGCGTGACTACCGTCTGTCTGCCGGGACTCACCGGTCCCAAGCCGGGCACGATGTGTCGCGCCGTGGGATGGGGTGCCACCAAGGAGCACGGGCCCGACCGTAAGTGTGTTCAGTGTAATCAGTGGCGTGACTACCGTCTGTCTGCCGGGACTCACCGGTCCCAAGCCGGGCACGATGTGTCGCGCCGTGGGATGGGGTGCCACCAAGGAGCACGGGCCCGACCGTAAGTGTGTTCAGTGTAATCAGTGGCGTGACTACCGTCTGTCTGCCGGGACTCACCGGTCCCAAGCCGGGCACGATGTGTCGCGCCGTGGGATGGGGCGCCACCAAGGAGCACGGGCCCGACCGTAAGTGTGTTCAGTGTAATCAGTGGCGTGACTACCGTCTGTCTGCCGGGACTCACCGGTCCCAAGCCGGGCACGATGTGTCGCGCCGTGGGATGGGGTGCCACCAAGGAGCACGGGCCCGACCGTAAGTGTGTTCAGTGTAATCAGTGGCGTGACTACCGTCTGTCTGCCGGGACTCACCGGTCCCAAGCCGGGCACGATGTGTCGCGCCGTGGGATGGGGCGCCACCAAGGAGCACGGGCCCGACCGTAAGTGTGTTCAGTGTAATCAGTGGCGTGACTACCGTCTGTCTGCCGGGACTCACCGGTCCCAAGCCGGGCACGATGTGTCGCGCCGTGGGATGGGGTGCCACCAAGGAGCACGGGCCCGACCGTAAGTGTGTTCAGTGTAATCAGTGGCGTGACTACCGTCTGTCTGCCGGGACTCACCGGTCCCAAGCCGGGCACGATGTGTCGCGCCGTGGGATGGGGTGCCACCAAGGAGCACGGGCCCGACCGTAAGTGTGTTCAGTGTAATCAGTGGCGTGACTACCGTCTGTCTGCCGGGACTCACCGGTCCCAAGCCGGGCACGATGTGTCGCGCCGTGGGATGGGGTGCCACCAAGGAGCACGGGCCCGACCGTAAGTGTGTTCAGTGTAATCAGTGGCGTGACTACCGTCTGTCTGCCGGGACTCACCGGTCCCAAGCCGGGCACGATGTGTCGCGCCGTGGGATGGGGCGCCACCAAGGAGCACGGGCCCGACCGTAAGTGTGTTCAGTGTAATCAGTGGCGTGACTACCGTCTGTCTGCCGGGACTCACCGGTCCCAAGCCGGGCACGATGTGTCGCGCCGTGGGATGGGGTGCCACCAAGGAGCACGGGCCCGACCGTAAGTGTGTTCAGTGTAATCAGTGGCGTGACTACCGTCTGTCTGCCGGGACTCACCGGTCCCAAGCCGGGCACGATGTGTCGCGCCGTGGGATGGGGCGCCACCAAGGAGCACGGGCCCGACCGTAAGTGGTTTCAGTGTAATCAGTGGCGTGACTACCGTCTGTCTGCCGGGACTCACAGGTCCCAAGCCGGGCACGATGTGTCGCGCCGTGGGATGGGGCGCCACCAAGGAGCACGGGCCCGACCGTAAGTGTGTTCAGTGTAATCAGTGGCGTGACTACCGTCTGTCTGCCGGGACTCACCGGTCCCAAGCCGGGCACGATGTGTCGCGCCGTGGGATGGGGCGCCACCAAGGAGCACGGGCCCGACCGTAAGTGTGTTCAGTGTAATCAGTGGCGTGACTACCGTCTGTCTGCCGGGACTCACCGGTCCCAAGCCGGGCACGATGTGTCGCGCCGTGGGATGGGGTGCCACCAAGGAGCACGGGCCCGACCGTAAGTGTGTTCAGTGTAATCAGTGGCGTGACTACCGTCTGTCTGCCGGGACTCACAGGTCCCAAGCCGGGCACGATGTGTCGCGCCGTGGGATGGGGCGCCACCAAGGAGCACGGGCCCGACCGTAAGTGTGTTCAGTGTAATCAGTGGCGTGACTACCGTCTGTCTGCCGGGACTCACCGGTCCCAAGCCGGGCACGATGTGTCGCGCCGTGGGATGGGGCGCCACCAAGGAGCACGGGCCCGACCGTAAGTGTGTTCAGTGTAATCAGTGGCGTGACTACCGTCTGTCTGCCGGGACTCACCGGTCCCAAGCCGGGCACGATGTGTCGCGCCGTGGGATGGGGTGCCACCAAGGAGCACGGGCCCGACCGTAAGTGTGTTCAGTGTAATCAGTGGCGTGACTACCGTCTGTCTGCCGGGACTCACCGGTCCCAAGCCGGGCACGATGTGTCGCGCCGTGGGATGGGGTGCCACCAAGGAGCACGGGCCCGACCGTAAGTGTGTTCAGTGTAATCAGTGGCGTGACTACCGTCTGTCTGCCGGGACTCACCGGTCCCAAGCCGGGCACGATGTGTCGCGCCGTGGGATGGGGTGCCACCAAGGAGCACGGGCCCGACCGTAAGTGTGTTCAGTGTAATCAGTGGCGTGACTACCGTCTGTCTGCCGGGACTCACCGGTCCCAAGCCGGGCACGATGTGTCGCGCCGTGGGATGGGGTGCCACCAAGGAGCACGGGCCCGACCGTAAGTGTGTTCAGTGTAATCAGTGGCGTGACTACCGTCTGTCTGCCGGGACTCACCGGTCCCAAGCCGGGCACGATGTGTCGCGCCGTGGGATGGGGTGCCACCAAGGAGCACGGGCCCGACCGTAAGTGTGTTCAGTGTAATCAGTGGCGTGACTACCGTCTGTCTGCCGGGACTCACCGGTCCCAAGCCGGGCACGATGTGTCGCGCCGTGGGATGGGGCGCCACCAAGGAGCACGGGCCCGACCGTAAGTGTGTTCAGTGTAATCAGTGGCGTGACTACCGTCTGTCTGCCGGGACTCACCGGTCCCAAGCCGGGCACGATGTGTCGCGCCGTGGGATGGGGCGCCACCAAGGAGCACGGGCCCGACCGTAAGTGTGTTCAGTGTAATCAGTGGCGTGACTACCGTCTGTCTGCCGGGACTCACCGGTCCCAAGCCGGGCACGATGTGTCGCGCCGTGGGATGGGGCGCCACCAAGGAGCACGGGCCCGACCGTAAGTGTGTTCAGTGTAATCAGTGGCGTGACTACCGTCTGTCTGCCGGGACTCACCGGTCCCAAGCCGGGCACGATGTGTCGCGCCGTGGGATGGGGTGCCACCAAGGAGCACGGGCCCGACCGTAAGTGTGTTCAGTGTAATCAGTGGCGTGACTACCGTCTGTCTGCCGGGACTCACCGGTCCCAAGCCGGGCACGATGTGTCGCGCCGTGGGATGGGTTGCCACCAAGGAGCACGGGCCCGACCGTAAGTGTGTTCAGTGTAATCAGTGGCGTGACTACCGTCTGTCTGCCGGGACTCACCGGTCCCAAGCCGGGCACGATGTGTCGCGCCGTGGGATGGGGCGCCACCAAGGAGCACGGGCCCGACCGTAAGTGTGTTCAGTGTAATCAGTGGCGTGACTACTGGACCGGGTGGCTCAGTTGGGCCGGAAAATGGCAGGGGCTCAGGCATTAGGGTGGCACCAATCAGATACGGCATCACGCAATTAAATTTATTATTGAGCGAGCGAAGCGAGCGTCTCCTTTTGGCTCTTTTGGCACGGACCTCTGTTTTTTTTTTTTTATTTATTTTTTTTTTATTTTTTTTTATTTTTTGGCTGCTACCTGGAGCAATGGAAGTCGCACCGTTTCACCGATCGATCTGAAATTTTGCACACATGTAGAGCCAACCTTTTCTGTTTGCTGACCCAATTTTTTTTTTTGAAATCCATAGATTGGTTGAAATTTAAATAAACATCTCCTGATAGGCTGAAAAATGAAAATAGACTTCGACAAATGTGATCGACCTTATATTTTGCATGGTCATTAACACCAACATTGTCTCTTATTTTACAAATTTTCAGCCAAATCCTCCCATTGGTTAAAATTTAAAAAAATATTTCATGTGCTTTTTGAAATTTAAACCAGAACCGTTTGACCGATCAACTTAAAATTTTGCATGGTCATCGGGTCCAACATTATCTGTATTTTTGACAATTTTAAGACTAAACTGTGTTTAAATTCAAAAGTTTTTGACAGTTTGCGGATATTTTGCATGTTGGCTATCATATTTCACGAATTTCACATTTCACGGCATCTTCGGATCTTCACTTCAAGGTTGTTAGAGCAGAAACTTTCAAAGGTATATAAATATGAAACTGATATGACCGTTTAAAAAAAAATTGAACGAAATCCTGTGATTTTTGGAAATTAACAAGGGATCGTTCAATCATAAAGGTTCAATCGATCAACTTAAAACTTTGCGTGGTTATTGGGACCAATATTTTAGGAATTGTTGGATATTTTCATACAAGTCTGTGACGAAATTCAAGAATTATTGGCTTTTAAGGACATTTTCGATAAACAGAATTTCGGTTCGAGGTGTTTCGCGTTATCCGTGCTCGCTCATCAACGCGTTACTCAGAGCGTTTTCCTAGTTTATTCTGATATGCTGTTTTTGTTCAACTTGGTACAAACTACTAATGTGCAGGGCATTTTTTTTTTTTAAATATGGTGTTAGAATCGTGGTAAACTCGTATTGAAAAATACAAAAAAATAAAAATTCCTTGCGTGGCTTTTCACCCCCCCCCCCCCCCCCCCCCCCGGCCAATGTATATCACGTGACTTTATTTCTCTACATCCGATCAAAAAAAATAGTTACTTATGAGTACATACCTTACATCGTTCATGTTGAGTAATCCAAGGTGATTTATGAAGGAAATTCACTGCATACTGGAGCTTATCAGTATTTTCAGTCAATATTATTTAATTTTGCAGTGATTTAATAATAAAAACAACACAAATCTCGTGTATACGTACGCGTGTGAAAGCTTTCAAAACCCAGTGCTGTTATTTTAAATATTACATTCATAATAGTGGATATAATTAATCTCTCAACATTTCGTTGGAATGATGAAGAAAGAGCGCATGTTTTGACGACAACATTGTGTCAGGTTCAGGCGCGTAGGAAGGGGGGGGGAGTGGGGGTCAATGACACCCCACTTTTCATCTTGACACCCCCAGATATCACCCCCCCCCCCCACATATACAAAAATGTTGATAAAGAGATCCAAAAATGAACAGATTTGCTCCATTATGAGGTTGAATTCTCAAAATTTTCCCAAGTTTTGCAAAACTAATTGAACAGAGGTATTATCCAATGAGACAATAAATCATTTACAAATGAGTTCTTGTCCAACATGATTATCCTCATGATTGAGGATCATCCTATCATCGTATGATACCAAAACATATACAGATTTTTCTTATTGCTTATTGGTTATTGCAACCGTTTTCAAAGGAATTCCAAAATTGATTCATAACGATTCTCTTTTACTAGAAATTCAAAAAATTCCCTGCGGGGCCATTAGGGATTTAATCGAATAACAAAATGTACAGATTGTTATGCATTTTGTCTCAAGTTTCCCAAGAATATTGCATATCATACATTTTAAATTTCTTTGAAAAGGATGCCAAAATAGCTTCAAATTTATTCTTTTGTATCAAAAACTGAAAAAATTCCCTGCGGGGCCAATGGGGATTCTATAAAAACAAATAGTTACTTACAGATTATATTTCATTTGTCGTTTCCAAAGGATATTGCATTTCATAAATTTTAAATTTCTTTGAAAAGTATGCCAAAATAGCTTTAAGCTCGATTATTTTATATAAAAAACCCAAAAAATTCCCTGCGGGGCCAATGGGTATTCTCTAAAACAAATGGCTACAAATTATATTACATTTGTCTAAATTTTCCACAGAATATTGCATTTCACACATTGTACATTTCTTTGAAAAGTATGCGAAAATAGCTTCAAATTCGATTCTTTTGTATCAAAAATTCAAAAAAAACCTGCGGGGCAATTTGGGGTGCGGGCCCCCAGACACCCTTGTAACGGCGACAACTTTTCCTCACATTCATTGATCCCGATAATGTTGACCCCCCCACTCAAAATGAAGTTCCTACGCGCCTGGTCATGTTTGTGATGCATATGTGCACTTTTATCAGAGTAATGTTTGCTGTTCTTGGCAACTCATAGAATTTCCTCATAGAATTTCATAGAACTTCAGGTCTTGATTTGAGAATATTTAGGTGAAAGGAAGTAAAATCATCTTCAGAGTTATTTTGGCAGTTCTTTTCTGCGTAGATTAGTTCCAACAGATGTGTCCTAACTTATCTGATGAGGGACAATACGGACTAAACCAGGGACTCGAACCTTTATTAATAAAGGTTCTGGTTCCGGTTCCGGTTCCACAATTTTACTTTTTAAAGGTTCGGGTTCCGGTTCTGGTTCTTCAACAAATAATCTTAAAGGTTCGGTTCCGGTTCCTGCATAAAGGTTCCGGGTTAGGGTTCTCAAATTTTAAATCAAACTAGATTATAACACTTCGGTATTATGTCAAATTTAATGGAATTATTGGATTTGGATTTTGTCCTATGAATGAAGCACTGGTGTAGTGTCTGTAATATGCGTACAGAAGTCGCAGGTTGGTGCGCAGACTAAATCTCAGAGTCAGAAGAGACAATCATGGCGGCAATTTTCTCCATAAGACGGCGTAAACATTCATTTTGCCAGAGCTTCATAATTGTCAGCAATGCAGTTCTCATCGCAGTAGTCAGATTCAAAAATTGAAAACTCGAGCATCATTTGAAAATTATAGATTTTCAAGATTTTAAAAAAAATACAAATAATACTAATAGAAATTTTATCAAAAAATAAAACTTTTAACAACTTTGCGAATAATATTCTTTGAAAACATCATAGGTAATATTAATATCCAAGTGTTAAAAATTAAATCGTACATGTTTCTTTTATTAAAAGAAGGAACCATAAAGAACCTTTAAGAACCATTAAGAACCTAATTGATTATAAAGGTTCGGGTTCCGGTTCCGGTTCTTGGAGAAAAAAGTATAACGGTTCCGGTCCCGGTTCTGATTCCAAAATTATAAAGGTTCATACCGGTTCTAGGTTCCGGTTCCGGTTCGGGTCCCTGGACTAACTTACCCTTCCAAGTGAACATTTGTAGCATTTTGGTTGAAAAAGTGACGTGATATACAGCCACCTTAATTTGTAAGATGCGTGGATGTGTGATTGTGGTAACAAGTAAGTTGTCATTTTACACGATCGGAGCCCAGACACTAGACAGATTATACAACATCAGGGAGGATCAGGGTGACAATATAAATGATCTGGTTGCAGCGGACAACATGCGCGAGGTGGAGGTGCCGGTGTTGGCGCGCTGCAAGCACAAGGAAGATGTCCGCGGCGCAGAGTTGTGCGCAGGACTAATGGAGGGCGGCAAGGACGCTTGTCAAGGGGACAGTGGAGGGCCTCTTCTCTGCAGGTACAGTCAACAACTCAACTTCGGATTTGTGAGATTAACAGTTGGTGACTTAAGATATGTTTACAGCTTGACGTTCGACGCTCAGCGCTAGTGCTGAAAGATGAACATGGTTTATAGGAGGCTCAACATCGAGCGCTGAGCGCCGAACGTCGAACGAACGCCGAGCTGTAAACGTACCTTTACGAAAACATTGCTATAGAAAGATTAGAATCTAAGAGACGTTGAACAATAATGATTTTCAGTGGTGTAATGTCTGAATTCACATACTTTAGATCTAACTGTGTGAGAGATTGTGCGGTGCGAGGTACCAATGAGCAAACAGTCTAGTTTCAAATAAGACGTATTTCATTTTTTGAAGGTTTTCTATATCTTAGTTAGGTAGGAAACCTACAAACAATAAAATTATTCTAATAGAAAATAAGGTCTTATTATAGTATAGCATGGCAGTGGTGACGGTTTGTTCCGATGGCAGTGGTGACGGTTTGTTTAAACTGTCCCCACTGCCATGCTATATCCCGATGGTTCTGAAAACGTCCACGACATTATTATAGTATGTTTCTTAAGCTGCGTTTACAGTCCGCCAGAGCAACGGTTGCTGCTAGAAGCAACATGCACAGAATCGTTTCAAGGTTGAATTTTAAAGAAGAGAAAATAAATCATTTGCACTACATAATATAACAAAATGTTTATATAAATACTCTTCTTGTGGTATATTGCTTGTAAAATACAAGAAAACAAGAAATATCAGCGATCACAGCAATTATAATCTCTAGCCGCAACCGAAAAAGAGTTCTGAACCATGCCCATCTTTTGTGTCGCGTCGCCGCGTCGCTGCGACACGGGTGGCCTTGGCTTCTGATTGGAAGTACGCGTTGCGGGCTGCAAGCAACCGTTGCACAAACGGACTGTAAACGCAGCTTTATTGTTATGTATGTTAAACTATGTAACATAGTGCTGCCATCTAGGGACAGCACTATGAATTGTAAGTTGTAACAATGAAAGAACTATGAAGATGTTTTGTTTTTGTGTAATAAAAGATTGGCAGCCAGGAGGCCTATTCTAGAACGATTTCCCAATTCCATTCTGATGGAATCCAGTCACGGCCATAAGGATTAACATTGCATCGTCTCGCATTCCATTGGAATTGGGAATTTAAAAGTTCTGGAATAGGGCCCCAGGGGGCCAATTCTCGAATCTGTGATTGGCTCATGTAAGGATTTCAAAGTGTCTAAAATCAAGGATATAGCGCCCAGTCCACACTAGCCAGTCCACACTGCCAGGCCTGACGTGTGTCCTACATGCCCTTGTGTCGTGCAGGAACCCTCGCGACCCGTCTCGCTGGTATGTCGCCGGTGTGGTCAGCCACGGCGAGGGATGTGCCAGGCCTGACGAGCCAGGCGCCTACACGCGCGTCAGCCTCTTCCTCAACTGGATAGTTACCAACACAGGTGGGCATGACGTGGGTATGACGCACTGGCGATCCCTGGATTCAATGTTGATTCCAGGCATGTCGTGGGGGGGGGGGGATTTATCATTAGTTTTCCATCCCTCTTGGAAGAAATGATAACATGAGGTTGAAATCTGTACAATTGAAGCATTGACAAACAATATAACGAATGGGGCTGTGCTGTGCATAAGGACGTCTTGCTTCAGGGAGGGAGGGAGGGAGTGAGGGAGGGGGGGGGGGGGGTCTGGAGTCAGTGGGATATCATGTTCTGATGTCGACATTCTAAAGCATTTTACATTTCAGTTTATGTGCTAGAACTTGAAATTTTATTAAAAACAAAAAATTCTGATATATTTCAGTCAGACAAATTATTTTAAAATCTATTATTTCAAGCAACGAACCTACATGCTGCCCCCTCTTGAAGAAATCCCACAGAAACCTACGGCTGTGAACACTTATCCTTGTGTTCCAGAGGACTCGATGCTGTCGGCTAAACGTCCGGTGTCGATCTGCCCCGGGATACAATGTCGCAGCGGCCGCTGTCTGCCGGCTCGCAAGCGTTGCGACGGCAACGTCGACTGCCTCCACGCCGAGGACGAGCTCGGCTGCAAGGGTGTGGGTTCGACTCTCTTCCGCTCCAGAAGCGACAACGACACTCATGACAGCTGGCGGACGGGCGCCGACGATCTGCAGTCGCTCAAGAACGCTCGGGCGATGGGGGACTCTGCCGAGGTCATGACGAGCAAGAAGGAGGAAAGTCAAACAGTAGATCAGGAGATGAACATTAGACAAGCAAGTGGAGACGGGAAACGTAATCAAACCCAATTGAATGCTACTCTGATTGCAAGTGAAATATCAGGTCAGGTAAATAATGTAACAGTGTCAACAACGATGGCAATCGGAAATGATACGAGTGTTTCAAGCAGCGATGATCGAAACGTAACTGAGGTGTTGACGAGGATTGAAGAAAGTGAGTTAACTACTGAGAAAATCGTAGCGGAGTCAATTGAGCAGGAATTATCAGCGGAGAATGAAATTGAAGGCCCTTGGCCGGACATCGCTACAGAGATGACGACAACCGAAGTACATGTTGAAATAACGTCAGATATTTCAACTCCAAAAAACTGGGAACACCCTCGTGGTCTGCCAACCGTGGCCCCAACGATATCTAGTAAAATGATAAGTCTTATTAATAATTCTACGAAATCAAAAGATTTAAAAGTAATGAAGAATTCAACGAAACTCACAACTGATCATGAAACTCTTAATGATAATTCAACAATTCTATCAAACTTGCTTTTAAAAGGACAAAACTCATTTGGAAATGCGATAGAAAATTCTACATCGCTGCCAGCAACGAATGGATCGTCTGAAGAACGAGAGTTTCCTTCGAGCTCGACGGCTAGAGTAGAAGTTTCGTTTTCGAGCGTCACGCCAATATCAGAGTCCAAGGAGGAACTACACACAGTTACACCGACACCGCCGATCTCAGAAGAAGACGTTTCTTCCACAACGCCAGATCCATCTCTTTTGGGTTCGAAGGATTCTATAGAAGAAGCCCAAGAAGACTTAGTAAATCAGAATCTGTTATTTGATAAAGATGGAAGGAATTTAGATATTTTCAAAGCAAATAGTAGTACAACAGAAAATCCCTTCCACGAGACAAATTCGGAGGCAGCAGGAAAAGAATTGGATTTTTCCACAACAGAAAAGCAATCGATTGAATCAAACGAAGATGAAGATGGAAAGATATTAAATGGTACCAACACTTTGACAGAAAAACCATCGAAAGAATCAAATGAATCGCATGAAGAGAAAGAATTAAATATTTCCACAACAGCAAATCCAACAAATGATTCAAGTGAAGAAAAAGAATTTGATGTTTCCAGTAATTCGTCAGAAAAGCCATCAAACGAATCGATCCAAGAGGAAGAAGGAAAAGAATTGGGTATTTCCACGACAGAAAAACCATCAAAAGAATCAAGTGAAGAGGAAACACTCTCTACACAAAGCCATGTCTTGAACGAAGAAGGGAAGGAAATTAACATAAACACATCTGAAAAGCCAACTAAAGAATCAAGTGAAGAAAAGAAAACTTCAGCGCAAGGACCGTTATTAGATAAAGATGGGAAGAAACTAGACGTTTCCGCAACACAGTTCAGTACAACTGAAAAGACAGTTGATACTGAATCCGATGAATCAAGCGAAGAGGAATCAACAATTCAGAACACATCCACAGATGGAGAGGGAAAAGACATCCATTTGTCTGCAACATCAACGATCAAGCCTCTAAACAACAACGTGGATCCTCTACTACTCGCAGTGCTGACCAACAACAGCAACGGCGAAGACATTTTGGGCAGGTTCGGTGTATTCCCGGCGCCTACAGAACTGACGACGACTACGGAGGCGATCCCGGACTTCTTCCACTGCGGCGTGTTCCCTCAGGACATCCCCTCCAAGCGGCGCTGCGACCGCGTGGTGGACTGCCAGGACGGGACGGATGAGCTGAACTGCACGTGTCGCGACTATCTGGCCGTCGAGCACGAGCGCATGATATGCGACGGATACAGCGACTGCGCAGACAGGACCGACGAGGTGTGCGGGGACACGTGCGGGGACGGGGACTTCTACTGCAAGCGCAGTCACTTCTGTGTGCCCAAGGACTCAATCTGCGATCAGAAGGTGAGTCGTCGACTAACAACAGAACAATATGCTTGGGCATCAGGACCCTTACCTAATATCGTGTTTTTGCTCACTACGACCACGGTAAGACCAAGAAAAGACGGTCCACGGTAGTCTTGGCCTAGTCCGAATTTAATATTAATTTAAATGTCACGTGACTGGTGCTACGACCGTCTTACCGGGGGACTAGACCTCTAGCATGCTTTGGCGGACTGCGCTACGACATTTTTATATTAAATCGGGACTAAGGAATTGTCGTAGCTCGGTCGTAGCTCAGTCTTACACTACGACGGTCGTACTGTAAGACCGTCGTAGTGTAAACATTTTATTAGGTAAGGGTCCAGAGCTCTAGACTTGCACGCCAGAGGTCTCGGGTTCGATTCCTGCATCCGTTTAGCTGAGGTTTTTTCGTGATTTCCCTCTGTCAAGAGGAAATGCTAGGATAATTGAACTTGACCACATCCTTCACACCTTCCTCATCATAACTGTATCTCAGAAGTAGAAGGCCAAAAGTCTATTTTCTCGATTTTGGTTGCACACTCTTGGAATGATGTAATCAAGCTCTATCAATTGCCATTTGACTGATGTCAACAATTACAGTGTTTAATTAAAGAATTCTCTAACACAATAATGGCTCATGTTACTATTACAAATAATATGATTAGAAAGGCAGAATTACTGGTTTTTGAGCTTACCTCGGGAACCATTGAAAAGGACTTCTGGCCTTCTACCTCTGTGGGGCTCTGTGAGGCCATTAGCCTAGTTGCGAAACAGTGTGATGTTAAATTCTAAAATATTTAGTTTGGAATGAGATGCAAAAGCAAAATCTATTTAAGCTTTACACACATTTTTATTACCTAACAAATATTGCAATTTGTAACTTGAGGTGATGAAACATTGTGAAAAGTTCAATTAGGTATCTACTCTAAAGCACTAAATTAAATCATCAGCACAGAGATGTACTTAGTAATTTCACTCATTAATATGTGAGTATAATGTTCATGAAGAATCAGTCGGTGTAGTTCTAATCATCCAACACTTTGCAATGTTTGTGCCACCGATATTGTTAATGTAAATTACTTCATATTTCCAGTTTGACTGTCCACATCAAGAAGATGAAATGGATTGTCTGGCCTTGACAAACGGCGTAACAGTTTCCCGCGACATCGATCAACGCCCGCAAGTGTACTCGGAGGGAATCGTGAGCCACAACGCCGACGGAAAGTGGTTCAATTTGTGTGGCACTAAACCCGACGACCCGGGACCCGCGGCGGAAATATGCAAATACCTCGGCTTTGTCGGTTACGAGTTCTTCAACCACACGGTCGTCACGAGCCAGCCGCTTCAGTTGGCCTCCGTTCCGAATCACTCGTGGAGCGATCCTACGCCGCGAGAAGCCGAGGACGAACTGGAGAAGAGCGACGTGAAGAAACGCACGGCGAGGCAAGCGAACAGCGTCGTCGAAGCCACGACTTGTTCCGGACTGCACGTGAAGTGCTCGACAAGGCTGCAGGGGAGGTTCGAAATGCCCGAAAACAAGGGGTTCGACTGGCCGTGGCACGCCGGGGTCTTCGTCGAGGGAGAATATGTTTCCTCCGCTGTCATGTTGGACAAACATTGGCTGCTGGCGTCGGCACTACAATTTGATCCCTTCAGGTGAGGTGATGTTTACTACAATTGTAGAGTCAATTGTTTGTGTTCCTATTAAAATCTATATAGAGAATCTATTAACGCTGAATTTAAAAAAAAAACAGAATTCAGGCGAACTTACATGAGTTTGGATGACGACACCCTTTTCTGACCGTAATAAGAATTTTCTAAAATTAACCAATGGTTTTTCAAACATGAAAAAGAATATATATATTTATGAAATATGATTTTTACTGAATCCCTCAGTTAGGTGAATGTTAATAAATACCAACTGCAATGTGAAAAGCAGTTCACATTTTCACATTTTCACATTTTCACATTCACTTTTCACATTGCAGTTGGTATTTATTAATATATATATTTTCTTTCAAAAAAATTTAATATTTTGAATATTTTGAATATTTGAATATTTTGAATATTGAATATAGCTTAGAAATTATTTGAAGTATGCATACATAGTATCAATAAATGGAAGGCTGGATTTTTTCGCTGGAGTCTCTGCTACAATGTCACAAACCGCAGCAACTATCTACATAACTTTATTCGTTGGCGAAATTTAAAAAGTTTCTAAACTCTTAAACAGACCTCCTATACTAGGGCTATCTTATATTAAATAAGTGCAAACTTGTGAAAGACAACTTCTAGAATGAATGGTTATGCTTCCAGGTTTGGAGGCACATACGCGGCAGTTGTTCTCGGAGCTCCGAGGTCATCGCTGGGATCCAAGAAGCCGTTTGAGCAAGTGCGGAGAGTTGACGCGATACGTCAAGTCCCATTGACGGACGTTCTTTTGCTACACGTCCAGGAAGAAATACAGCCGACACGGCAAATTCGACCAATAGGACTTTTGCAATGGTACTATAATGTGATAACTTCATCTTCTTTCCCTCTAAACTAAGGCTTTTATTTTAGTCTTTCCACTTTTCCTCAGTAAATCCACATTCTTCTCACCTCTCCCAGTTCTGTCTCCTCCATTCTCTCAACATGCTCTCTTCTTCACCTCTTATTCATAAAGCCTAGTAAACAATGTGATTAAACGCATCTAACTAACTGTATTCGTTGGCAAACAATTTATGAAGTACTTAAACACATTTCATATATTTCTAGAGCTATGCAAACTTATAAAAGACAGTTCTGGAATGAATGGTCTTGATTCCAGGTTTGAAAGCGTAGTTTTTCCCACAATTCTCCTCGGAGTTTCCATTTCACTCAATAACGATGAAAAAGAGATATTTCGCTATGCATTTTACTTATTTTAAGATGTGTCCTTCCAGGTTCTCTTTCCCAACTGAAGCCGAGACTTGCTTTGCTATCGGGAAAGATTCCCGCGGCAACTATCGTACCGTGTTCCTCCGTCCGTCTCTCGGCCAATGCCATTCGACTCGCCGTTGCTTCTCTCGGGTGGAGGAGGCGACGTTGTGCGAGGGCAGCCCGCCGTGGGCCGGCGTCATTGCGTGCGAGAACCGAGGGGGCTGGTACCCCGCGGCGGTGTACCGACAAGAACGGGGCGCCTGCGGCTTCCAGAACCCCAACGAGGAGTTCTGGAGCGTGGCCGACGTCTTGCCGAGTCTCAACCAAGTGTTGACCGACGCGGTGTTTCCATCGCTAGCCGAGCCCTGCATGAGGTAAACTGCAGTCTTGTAGATTTGGGATTCATTCAGCTAATTTTCTAAATCAATGTCAAAGAAAAAAAAATTTGATACTTGAAATAGAAATAATTTTGGCATTCAAACAAATCTCTAACTAATTTTTCTCTATTTCATTGACGTAATCAACTTTCTACATTAGCCAGTGCTAATAGTCTCTAAAAGCAGCCAAACCAAAGTCAAAAACAAAACTTAAATCATTGATAAACATGTCCTGTTTTGTAGATACGAACAGAGCTTGGTGGGCGAGACAAAACCATAAAAAATCATTGTTGCTCCATCCTTTCGATGTTTAAGAAAGTTTCGAAGTTACTACGAATTTTTAACTCTAGATGAGGGAGACTTGATGTCATTATTTAAATTTATAGAATAGTCAAGAATATAATAGTAATATTTGAACCCAAAATGCGTAATCAAAGCATAGAAGAGTGAAATATCTTGAAGAGCATTTGAAGTGCAACTGAGCACCAACCAAATAAACAATAAACTGCAATAAACACCACATCCTGCTTCCAGCGGAGTCCGCTGTCCGTCTGGCCGATGCTTGCGACCCGATGAGATCTGCAATGGAGTGCCCGACTGCCGAGACAACATGGACGAGACGAGCTGCAACGCGAGGGGAAGATGCCAGCCGTGGGAGATCAAGTGTGCCAACAACAGATGCGTCTCCAAGCTGGCATTCTGCAACGGAATCGACGACTGCGGGGATCGAACCGACGAGCCTCCCGATTGCAAGAACAATTGCGTGGAATACCTGAAGATCGAATCGCCGAGGCTCGTTTGCGACGGCCGAAGGAACTGTTACGACAAGGCGGATGAAAACCATCAGATGTGCGGATGTCACGCAAACACCGTCCGGTGTGCCAAGTACGTAGTTGACCTTTGATTTTGAATGATACATCCTTACGAGCTTTAATATTCAAAGATATATCGTTATTGAACTGTCGGGTCCACTAGTATTGTCTTCTTATGTTTAATGCTCGATCTCCAAGGCTCCTCAACTTATCTTCTTCATACCTTTTCAAGCCCTCTCCATCTAGCCATCACAGCCTCCCACAACTTTCATCTCTGATCATCTTGCACCACTCTCCTCTTTCTTCCTCTCCACTCCTCTCTTCCTCCCATTCTCGAAATTCTGTCCGGCCCATTCTTTTCAATACTAGTATGTAAAATCGAGGACCATAAAATGCTGGACGTGGTTGTATTGCCCCTCCTCTTTGCAATGTTGAAATTGTTTTCAGCTCCGACGTTTGTATTGCGAAGGACTTCGTTTGCGACGGAGAGGCTGATTGTCCAAACGCGGACGATGAAGGGAACTGCGTCGGACTTCGATCTCACATCATGGAACCGTAAGTGACGTTTTAACAGGAAGGAGCACTTTCTAAACGGCCTTTCTTGAAATTGTGACCGTCTCGCTGAAGAAAGACTACATGTTGAAGCAACCAAGTTATAAGAAATTTTGTGGTTTTCGAAATCTGAGAATTTGTTTTTGTAAAATTTGATTTCCTATAATTTATGCAACATTAATTAGAACTCAAAACGAACAAAAGTTTCAAAAAAGGAATATCAGATTTCTAAGAATAATTGAGGATCTTAGGAACAAAA
Source organism: Leuctra nigra (assembly GCA_934045905.1). NCBI lineage: Eukaryota > Metazoa > Arthropoda > Insecta > Plecoptera > Leuctridae > Leuctra > Leuctra nigra. The sequence goes on from OW203761.1 coordinate 53,909,415, forward strand.
TGCAACTAAGTATAAAATTAATGTATAGTATTGTAATGCATCAAATCAAGCTCTATGTGAAATTTGCCATAACCGTAAGAACTGCTAATACACATAACTGGCTTTTCACGATTACCTCGGCATATTTATAGAAAAGTGTAATAGTTGCGTTTCTAAGCTTAACTTCTCAATTCATTCATCTACAATTTTGTCTCCATAACACAGTTTCTCTTCAAAGGGACGGTCACAATCTCAAAGAGCAGAGCATTCTAGTGATCCTTCCCCTTAGCGTTAGTCATGCAATCAACTCCCGCTAACTACCTACTTACACTTCCAGAGCAACGGGAGAAGTGGTGATTCAAACCCTGGGCGTGTGGCACTCGTACTGCAAGACCAACACTTCGAGGAGCCTCAACCCCGAGGCATTCTGTAAGAAGGCGGGCTTCGTCACGGGAACGTTCCAAGAGGAGGAGGGCATGGCACTCGGGCCCAAGCTGGACCAATTCTTTAGCGTGCACCTAGGACAGAACCAACTTGTCGTCAGGGGCGATCGACCTCTAGTTGAGCTCGTCAAGCAAAACTGCACCAAATTAAAATATCAGTGCGAGTAAAGGAAAACGAGATTAAAAATCTTAAATAGGTACACTGTAAATATTTATTGTAGCTTTTTATACATCTAGGTAATATATTTTGAAATTGAATTGTGTTATCATAATGGCTAAATTATGAGTTAGTTTAATTAGTAACCTACTCAATTTATATGTCTTTACTGCATTTTCGAAAATCACAGAATTGTGCTCATTTATCTAATATTTTATTAGCTACTATAAATACGTAATTATGAGCAGTTTAAACATGTAGTTCATTATTCACGAATTAATTGATACATATATGAACAAATTATTTATACTTTGTATTGCATTCATTACAAATAATCATAGCAGGAAGTATTCAAGTGCCATTCATAACATTTGTGCTATATAAATTAAAATAAAATAATATATATTTGAGGAAGGAATGTCTTAATATTTATTTAACATCGCCACTAATTTTGTATCTCTTGCATTAATACTGGAGAACATTTACACAACAAATAGTACATATTAAGTATCTACACAAAATCTACACAACCCCCACCCCGAGTAAAGACAGACTAGTTTTCCTTCTTCATTCGATTGCTCGTCATTCTGTAAATAATAGAATCGCGTCCGGGATCCATCGTGCCGATAGCCAAAGAGGTTGCGATGATAGCGAACACGAAGGCAACGGAGAACCACAGGATGATGTTGAAGATGACCGCGTAGTCCTCGGAATATCCCGGCGAGACGTTGATGTTGGCCGGCGTCGGAGGTCCGTCCTTGGCTTCCCTCGTGCGTCGGATGTGACTGGCGTCGCTGACCAGAGTCGCCACGAGAACGTTGCCGTCGTAAGCCGTCTGGAATGCCTTGTTGATGCCGTCGATGGCGTCCAGTAGCATCGTCTTGGCCTCGGCCGTCGCGTCAGAGTCTTCGCCGTGGAAGTCCACCAGGCCCTGAAGGCCGCTCACGACGAACCAGTAGACGTCGGGAGTGCCGTCGCGGGATATGGCTCCAGACTCGATCTGGTGGTCAAACGATGGAGGGAGTTGGAGTAAAACTTGAACATGATTTACAAACTTATGCAAACACAATAAACTACATGGATTAGAATTTTAGCTTGTTTGTATTTTAGTAATAACTTAATGTTAAACATCATCACCAAAGAACTTGTAATTAATCCCTAATCAAGTTTAGTTAATCCTGCAGCGCATTTGTGCAATGGTAAGAGATTTTACATCTTTTGCTGCAGCGGATTTGGGCGAAGACACTTCTGCTATTGGTTAGAAGAGTAAAAACATGGACACATTGTCAAATAAAAGCAGAGAGCTGGATGAAGGGCAGCTGGATGAATGTACACGCAACAAAATACAGTATTATTCCAAAGAAATGGATTGGCTGAGAAAGATATGATGGCATCATCCGATGAAGTCTGTGCTCGTGCGTCATCTAACTCTTTAGTAGGTGGGCTCCGATTTCATTAATAACAAAGATTGATTGGCAAGGAACCTGACAAGCAGCCAATCCGTTTCGTTCAAATACGGTATTATTGATTTGTTAAGTGTAAGGTAGGTCTACATTTCATTATGAAATATGCTGCCGGCCCAAATTACATCTAGTAGGTAGCCTATCTATTAAAACCAGTCCTACTAGATACTGCTTTTAAAATGCCCCACCACACAGCTACACTCATCATGAACAGGCAGTAATAAATAAGACTCTCTAGCTTATTTTAATTAAAACATAATATTGAGTTAATCCATTACCTTGGTGGCAATTGCATTTAGAAGCGCCACTTCCGACACGAATGTGTAATCCTCCGCTACGCTTGTGTCCAGCTGAGCAGGGGAATTGATTGTATTGTCCAAGTCGCCCAGCACATTGTAATACGGCTCGATCGCGTAATTCCCCTCGGAGAGATCGATACGAATCAGAGTATTATTCTGCGACGGGAAGCGCTTGAGCACTCTGTTGCTCAAAGCCAGCCAAGTTGTCGACTCTTCCTCGTCAGCATTGACAACAAAACTCTTGCCAGTTTTGCTATCGAGCTTTTGGTCACCGTCGATGACGACAATTGCGACAGCTTCAGCGTAATGGAATGGATTTGTTACCCGAATGCCTGGCCAGCTGCTATCCTGAAATACAGAAACCATTCGCCAGTAAGAACACATTCTTTGGTGATATTTTGTCCCGACTCGGATCTAATGACATAAAGAAACTTACCTGATGGGTTGTGAAGCCCAATGCAGCAGACAGAACCTCTTTTAAAAGAGATTGATCTAAATGTCCATGACCTTTAAATTTCACTGAATCTGGTGAATGCAATACGTTAAGTTCCCCTACAGCTTGAGCTACCACAAACACAGACGCTAATAATGCACATAGCTTCAACATCTTGATGTTAGCAAAGTTTTCTAAGAAATTTGGTACAACATCCAAAATGTCGTCAAAATCATATGACTGGCAACAGCATATGACGGCACGCCTCCTAATAACCTCGTTTGATTGGCTTGGAAAAGCACGTGATCATGAAGAATTGTATGAATGTGACATTTAGACCCGAGTACCACAAGGTCTCATTAATTTTGACTACCATTATGTAGTGCACATTAGCATGTAGTAGGATTCCTTACCACCGTGCATAAACAACTGTAAGATGCCTAATAAAAAATATCAATATCAAATACCAACTATAAATAACTACTTACCCGCAGGCAAACGTTTAAATATTAAGATACATAGTAAAAATATAGTTTTACATGTACACATTTATATAATATGTGTCAGTAGTAACTGAAGTTTCATTTTTAATTGAATGAAGTAATTATATAATTACTCAAATATAACCAAGAAATTTGTTGCGTTTGCAGCGCGTAGTACACATCGCTTCTAGTCTCACACACTAAGAGCTAACAAGGACTAGTAGTTCCTTGAATACCGATAGATAGCGGCACTTGTATCAAATACAAATTTCAATATTCCCACTTCCCCTACAAAAGTCCCCCTCCCTATATTTTTGTACAATCCCCCTCTTGATCCTGCGCCGTCCGTATTGATTCCTTTGAGCGTCGGTAAGTTATTTAATATTTTCTTTATTTTCATCTTCTTCGGCCACTGTGTATGACCAAAAAGTGATGCAACAAGCATCCGCATACCGGACATTTTATTTTATTGCATATTTCATTTAATTTTCCAGAGGGTGGCGTTCCCCTACAGTGATTGTTGGTGTTGGTGGGGTGACATAAGATGGACAAAATGACGGAGGCTCAAAAAATGGCCTATGCCGAGGCAATGCAGCAGCACATGGCCCAAGTTGCCGCTCTCCAGCAGTGCCGAGGGATGGAAGATAAACACGGGAAGCCGCCAACGGATTGTCCACATAGCAATGCCAGTCGGTTGATCGAGTATCCCACTACTTTGAAAGTTCCTCAACCGGGCGGAGAACATTACGGCATCAAACCCAATCCAGAGTCCACATTCGTCATTCCAGATGATGGCCTGGGATATGACGACGGCGTCAGAGTACTTCGAGCACTGGGAACGTGGTAATAAAATATGTGTCTATTCCCTTCTTGAGATGGAAAATCTTTATTCCATAATACTACTTGGTCCAGTCTATCTGAATTCAACAGATCAATCCAGGATTTATTCTGGCAGGCTCAGCTTTGATTTTCCAGAAATCTATGGATGTTTTACAACACTAGGGAGCAACAATTCAATCGAGAGCCCTCAATACTACCCAAACTGCATGATTTGTTGTAGAAATCACCCAGCATAAAATCTAAGGTGCCTTCAATTTATTATTTAGTTACATATAATATCAAATGATTGTATATACTACATAATCTTTTATTAGTAGGCACCTACCTAGTCAATAGGCAGTAGGCACTCTTTATAATTAAAATTCAAAAATTATTTTAAAACTCCCATCCATACTGCAAAATATTGCCTGCATACTGCATATTTGACAAACAAGTCCCTTAGGGTGTCTCGTCCCGAAAACTTGTGTTGTTAAAACAACACCCCATTCCGACAACAACATGTTTTTCAATTTGTGAATAAATGACGGAGGGAGTGACATTTTGCGTAATATTGAGTTACAATTCAATAATCTCCTTGCCATTAAGATTTAGATGTGCATTGCTTCATTTCATTAAAAAAAAAAAAATGCGACTGGAGACAAGAAATACAGTTTATTTTGTTTCAAAGTCTACCCTATGTTCTATAACGTTAGGTAGATAGGTCTAAACTAATTTCCCTGACCCCCATCTGGCTAAAATTACCATCTAGCGGTAGACCTAATTTTCGTTTGTAAAGTACCTACTAGTAGTTACCATACCTACTAATTATATTTGACGAAGTCTCATCCAAAAAGTGAAATATTTTTGGCCGGCTCTGGTGCCACCCTACCATAGGGTGCCAGGAGCATGTAGGTGGAACTAAACACTCGTGCCACCCTATCACCCTAGGGTGGCAGGAGTCTGTATAAGACTCGTGCCACCCTATCACCCTAGGGTGGCAGAAGTCTGAATAAGACTCGTGCCACCCCGGGGTTTTACCCTAGGGTGGTAGGAAATGTACAAGCTCGTGCCACCCTAGGGTGTAGAAATTTATTAGATTTGGTTTAGATTTGGTGTATAATTAGTGTTATTCCACACCTGTAGGATGATTTTAAATTTTTAATGATAATAAAGAGAATATTCAGCATGTTTGTAAGTTTTCTCCATTAAATTATGGTTACTTATTATAAAACAGCTGCAATTTATGTGTACGTGTATCATAACCTCAATCTTTCAAGCAGCTGTCAAAATAGGGGTTTCGTCATAAATAGTGTTCATCACTAATATAAAAAGTGATTTATTGACAACACTATTATTCAATATCTGTGATGTCAGATATTTTACGTGCATTCAAAGCCTGTGTAGACGAATATCTTGTAGTACATTTCGCATCCAGGGCAAAAAAGAAAATGATGCATATATTATCCTGGTTCTTCCTGATATCCCTTATTTTATTTAGGTACATATTATATCATTAACAATCACTGGGTAGAATATTTTCCACGTGACATATACCTAAGTCAACTAAAAATGTCAAGAAATAATGGTATTGCTGGTAGGGTGGCATAATATGGTGGCAGGAGTTCGTAGTTTCCACGACCGACTCGTGCCACCCTAGGGTGCCATATAGGGTGGCAGGAGTGCGTAGGAATCATGGCCGACTCGTGCCACCCTAGGGTGACGTAGTTCCCATTATCGCCACCAGGTAGCGCTAGTTGTACGGCTAGGGTGGCTAGAGTCACTTCCAATATTTTTCATTAGTTGATCAAACATTTTGTGTGAGCCTAGTCATTCCCTCCCCGACATCCAACTGATCCAATTGGTTTGAACATGCATCAATTAGGTATAGTCTGTCCCACTCCCACCCTAATGTGGCAATGGAATCTGTCATCAAATCAATTATTTTGATTATTCCCAGATGTCAAGTAACTACAGCCTTTAAAACTGTCCTCATCCAAGTCGAACAACAAATTTATATAAAAGCAATATTGGAAATATACCTACTCTACTTTCAATGTTATCGAAGTAAAACAATCTCATTCTACTGCCACGCTAGGGTGGGACAGACTATCTGTCCTACATCAAGTACCTACTACTTGTAAATTATGACGTTCAAAATAATATATTGCATGCTGGGAAGTAATAAGTCGTAATAAATAGTACCTAGAGGTAAAACTTTGAATATTAAATCCAAACTTAAAACTAATAAATTTAAAATTACAGTTGTAAACAATAGGCTCTGCCTCTGCATGGTAGGACTGAATTGTTACTCACTAGGAGTTGATTAACTAAACCCAGTTCAGTTCAGTTCAGTTTATTTCCAACATCAACGATACAATAAATATATGTCAATTGGACTCCCAAGGTTGACACCTTTTACATGGAGTATAAGGAAATGTTTGGCAATATATTTTATTTTAAAATATATAACCTTAACCTAGGTATATGGCTATATTAGTTTTTAAATCGATTATGAATTTAAATCTATAAAAGTAAAGAGGAAGTAAAAAATAATAAGATTAACATAATTAGATACATATAATTATAATTAAGATTTATCTAAGAGGAATTCGTCTATGGAATAGTAAACCTTATTCACTAGTAGCTCCTTCACATGCTTTTTGAATTGTGAATATTTTTGTATTTCTCTTATATTTTTAGGCAAGGCATTATACATTTTTGTTTTGAAGAATATAGAGTTTTTTTGAGTACATGTTGTTCTGTGTCTATCTATATGAATGTTGTTTTTCTGTCTCGTGTTGTGATTATGAATGTCGCTATTAGTTTGTATTTCTTCTCCCTGGGATCTAATCGCTAATACAGACTCTAGGATGTATAAGGACGGTAAAGTTAGAATTTTGTGTTTTTTAAAGTGTTGCTTGCAATCCGGTTTAATGAAAGTATTGTTTTTATATTTTAGTCCAAACAGAGCTCTGATTGCTTTTCTTTGCAGTACAAATATTCTGGGTGCATCCGTTGAGTTGCCCCAGAATTGTATCCCGTAGCGCAGATGAGATTCTATGTTTGCATAATAGACTAGTTTTGCAGTTCTAGTGTTTGTTAAGTTGACGATAGTTTTTAAGGAGAAATATGCAGAATGGAGTTTACTTAGTAGTTTGTCACAGTGACATTTCCAGTTTAAATTCTTATCTATAATGATTCCTAGAAATTTTGTTTCGTCTACGCATTTTAGATCACAGTTGTCATTTTTGTTTAAAATTTCTATTTTTAAAGGTGTTTCATTTATTTCATTTCTTAATTTAAAGTGCATGAAATTAGTCTTTTCTTTTTGAATAAGTAGATGGTTATCGTAAAACCACTGTGTTGCATTTGCAAGCGTAATTTTAGCATTTTCTTGAAGATTTAGTTTCGTTTTACCGGTAATTGTTATATTTGTATCGTCTGCATAAATTTCTGAAGAAGCTACTGTGTCTGGAAAGTCATTTATGTAAATTATAAATAACAGTGGGCCCAGTATGGAACCTTGTGGAACACCATTTTTTATAGTTTCAGGATTTGACAGATGTTTTGTTTCGCGTCTTCTCTCATCCACATGTACTATTTCTACCTCCTTCTCCTTTCCCCCTTTCCATGCATTCACATTTAGTTCCCTCCCCCTTGACCAGCATTCCTGGAATAGGTTATTACTGTGGTAGAAGGTGAATAGAGGGTTTAACGAATTTATTTCCAAAACCATACATTCTGATAAGAATTACTTTTTTTGGTAAAACTGGGAAAAATAATGTCATTAGGGGTGTGCGAATAGTGATTTTTGACTTCGAAACGAATATTGAATAATTGACAAAAATATTTCGAATATTGAATCGAATATCGAATAATTGGAATCTAAATTAAAAGACATAATATCAATTAAAAAAAATAATTGGACACCAAACTCTTTTCATATGACCAGAATGAAAGATGGCCACAGTGAAAATGTACTGATTATGATGTAATATGCAAGGATAATATTGTTGTCACTTATCATCACAAAAAATTAAATTAACAGGAACAAAAGGAGTATGAGGAAGGTCTACTTGGAGGAACAATAACCTACAAATAATATTCCCTCGAAATCAAAATGGCGGCCATGACTATTTGCAGTTTTAGACTTTGCAGCAGTTGGCAGCATTAAAAAACACTCCCATATGAGAAATGGCGGGATAATTTTGAATGAAAAGACATGAACTATTCGAAAATTTTCGAATTTTCGAAGTATTCGAAATTTCGAATACTTTATTTTCGAATACCGAATCGAATATTCGAACCAAATATTTTCGAAGTATTCGAAATTTTCGAATATTCGCACCCCCCTAAATTTCATGTGATTAATCGATGCAAGGAAATGAGTTGGAAGTAGGTATTTTACACTAAAATTTTTCAAAACAAGTCTCTTTATTTTGAAGTGGTAGGTAATGTTTATTACATTTTATCCATGCACAACCAACCCTATAACAAATCTACTAGTTTAAGAAAACGTTGCATTTTTAAGTAGTAGCTTAGGGTAGTAGGTAGGTAGGTAGGTATACATTTCTTGTTGCATGCTAAGCTTGTTTTGAATGTCTCGATGTCAAGTGCAAATTGCAATACATCTATGAAAATTACACTATTGCTGTGGATGCTATCAAGCTGTTGAATGTGCGATTCGGATAGGCAGTTATTTAGTCTATGGTTTTAGTCTACATATATTCAGTTTATTCAGTTTCGTCTAACAATCTGCAAATGCCAGTTTATCATCATTTTCCTTTATCATAAAATGAATGAATAACAGGAAATTTAATAAAACACTAAATTTTACCTTACACAACACAACTGGTAGTGGTACCTGCTTTAAAAAAAAGTTAGTTGCAAATTTTTAAAGATTGTTACCTATGTGTTATTCACAACATCAATAATTGCTATAATCCATTGAATCAAACCAATATAGAAAAGTGTCTTAATATTAAAATGTGCTAGTCTGATAGGTACGTTGAACAGAAGTCAACCATTCATTAGTAAGTTGTATCTCTAAAAGTATTAATATTAATCTGGAAACTGCTACTTGCAGGTCCCCTGACTACGCAGGCAACCCACCACGACTCCTGGGCCCGGAGCATTACGGCGGCGAAGGCACGAGCAACTCGCTGCAGAGAAAGTCCCCTCCGAGCATCGCCCCCAAGAGCAAGTCTCCTCCCAAAGAGACGAGCAACAAGAGCTTCGCGTGCACCGTCTGCGGCAAGGGCCTCGCTCGTAAAGACAAGCTGGTGATCCACATGCGCATCCACACAGGCGAGAAGCCGTACGTCTGCGAGGTCTGTGACAAGGCGTTCGCGCGTCGCGACAAGCTCGTCATCCACATGAACAAGCTGAAGCACCGCACGCCATCGAACATCGCGCCGCTGGGCAAGCGCGCGCAGGACAAGGGCAAGAAGGACGAGAAGGTGGAGTGCGCGCCGCCGGCGTCGGTGCGCCCCCCCACGTGGAGCTGCGAGCTGTGCGGGCGTATCATGGCGAGCCGCGAGGAGTGGACGGCGCACGCCAAGGCGCACCTCGATGACAAGCATCAGAACACGCCCCCACCGACAAGCACGACCTACTTCCCCCCGCAGCCGGGCTACGGGGGCGGCGAGCGACACTTCTGCCTCGTCTGCCGGCAGGACTTTGCCAGCAAGACAGACTTCATGTTCCACGTACGGAGTCACTTCGAGGGGAAGCCCCCGGATCTGGATCAGCTGCTGGCGCATAGCTCCGGACTTTGCACCTAAACTGCCGCCTCGTAACCTTGGCCCTACTCGTAACTGTGCAGTCTTCTGTTGCATTAGGATTCAACCACGACTCTAAGCACAAGGTACTCTTGTATCATCTCATTGGTCATTCGTTGGTTTCTTCTCAAGGTTCAATTTTACATGGATCAGTGTCTCTAGCTCAAATTTCACTAACAGAAAAATTACGAAGTTATGATTTAATTTTAATCAGTCAGTTTGTTTACTTCTGCCTGACATGACAAGACAGGTCATCGTGTCAGTTCAGATGCTGACAGCACTGGCTAGTATGCAACAAGTTGATTGTGCCATCCGAATAGTAGGTACCTTCCTAAAAATCAGTTTGTCAGGTGTTTCAATCAATTTGATAACAATTGATGTAATAATTTCGACTTTGACTTTTGGCTTGCGGGCAAGGCACTTTCATGTCAATCGTAACGATTACATAATTAAGTACATTCGGCATATTTCATTACAGCACATATTCATTCAAATTCTTGCAAGAACTAGATGTCTATTCACCAGACGCCTCATTCAGAGGCCGTGATAATAACAGTTGCCATCTGTCAAATGCTGCTTTTGGTGAATAGACATCTATTTCTCACACGAATTTGAATGAATGTGTGCTGTAATGAAATATGCCGAATGTATTTTATTGTTGACACTTAGGTATCATCATAGCGTATCATCAATTTCTGTTATTTCGCAATGTAGTTATAACTTTTACTGAACTCTTTACTATTGACATGAAAGTGCCTTGCCCGCATGCGTACTGAATGCACTCACTCCTAAGATGTTAATTTTTTTACGCTAGGTGGCGTATTGCAACTTTTAGTGTCGAATACAGTTTGACATTGAGGCGCTAGTATTCAACAAAGAGTATTGTATGTTGTTATTACGTTCGCATTCTGGCTCTTGGTGTTGGAACCTCCTGATTGGCTAGCTCAGCAGTCAAGGTCACCACCACAAAACCTAACGCCAGCGTTGACTGTCGAAATGTAAAAGAACCTTGACATTTGACTTAAGCTTATGTTTTCAGATAGAACATAATGTATTGAGACTTGATCCATGCGATACGATCTACATATAATTGAAATACAACACTACCCATCTCTCAAAAGTACAAAAAATTATGCCAATGTTCCTACATATTGTGAAACCAAATCTTAATGGCCTTAGTTTAACATTGAACAGGAACAAATTAATTAGCAAAAGAGATGATACTTTCAGTCATATAGTACATAGTGTGAGGGTTAAACAGAGGACCTAGTATTAATTATCATTGAACTAGTCTACTACTTGCTAAAGTAACTCGAAGGCTTTACAATCATTCAACACGTTCAGTCTCTTCTCATGGATAATACAACATTCACAGCTTGACCGCACAAACACATTTTATACTGCATTAGTTCCTGAGAAGGGCCATTTGTATTATCTACTAGATTATTAGAGAATACTTGCATTTACACCGTACAAAGAGTAGTAACTGCCTACGTAAGGTATTCAACTTATTTTTAATCACGCTTTGCTTTCGGTGACATCATGCCTGTATTAGAAGGTGTTACAAGGTGACAAAGTGATTAAAATCTTGATTCTCTCTAGTTCGAAGCCAGCTGTAAACGATCTTACGAGCTTTGACCTTGGAAGATCTTTGTTTAACGCCCTAGTGTCAAGATTTGGTGATACTGGGCCTTAGAATGTTGCTGCACATAATGTTTCTTGCCGTTTCACTGTCACGTTGGGTTTGATTTAATGTACTCTTCATTGTTGCTAATCGGAACAGCGACGTACATGCACTCGTGTCCGGTAGTTTTTTTAAACGCCCCTCACAGATATCGATGTAAAAGTTGCCAACGAATTGCGTTTCGAAATCTTCCATGTACATGAAAGTTCAGTTTGTATAAAGCAGCTGAACTGATTCCAACATGTCTACCTGACTTCAGGATATTTTCAACATTTAGCGAATATTATTAATACGATATCTAGGATAAAACTGTAATACTCGTTGACCTGAAGTTCAATACTCTGATTACCTAGTCTAGATCTAGTTCTTAGCAAATAGAGTGTTTGTGTATGCGTGGCCTGTAGTTAGTTTGTAATTCTAGTTTATCTGCCGTTGTTTCCATTACAAAGTGAGATGATGTTCAATATTTACAACGTATGCATTTTTTGTCCTCAACATAAACTTACAATTACATAAAATGTGCCATACCATAATATTGTTCTTTTTTAAGTAGCTCACTACAATAATTTGTATTATTTTAATTAGATAATAATTTTGTGTCGTTTTCTATGTAGGTATGATACCTCACAAGACAAATCTCAAAAAGCAAAACTATGATTCAGTTTTAAGCAGTCATATTTTAAGAATTTTATACTGAAATGTAACTGATGTACTCAAATATTAGGCAATAAAATATTAAACTCGTTTTATTGAGAATTTGAAGTTTTTTTATATTATCACTGACAACTGTCCCATTATGTACACTTGGCCGAAGTAAAAATAGTCATTGAACGAAACAGATAGCTTCTGGTTAGGTTCCTTAGTAATCAAACCTTGTTATTTTCAATGAAATCAGTGTTCATCTAAGTTGTGTTAGATGACTCTTTAGCATAGACTTCATCGCAGATACTTTGTATCATTCAGTCTGTTTCTTTTGAACACCGTTTTTACTTTGGCTAAGTGTATACCTAGAAATGTTACATTCTTAATCATGAAAGCTTTTTGATTTCAATGATAACAGATTGTTTGATATTTTACTTTAGAAAAATAAATATTGCGAAGGGCTAACTCCGGAAAGGACACCTTGTAAATCTTTAGAAATTCGGGAAATCGTTAAAATCCCAGGAAATATTGAAATTTTTGTGAAATCACCTTTTACCGTATGTGCATACATTTTGATGTTCTTTGACGTTCAATCCGTATTATTTCAATTAAATGAGTGCTCACCCAGTGGTTAATTGTAAGAAAAGGTGTGTAAGCCCTTGAGGTTTCTTACAAGTTGAATAGAAAATGGGGAGAAGCAAGCCCAATGATTGTCAGGGTAAACTATAATACCTTATGTAACATTTGGGGCTTCTTGGGAGGAGGGCCCCCCAGAAGAATGCGGGTTTGGGGCGCGCAGCTCCGGGAAGAATGTTGCATTTCAGGAATGAATTTGGCGCGTTTCTACGCCATTTGTAAAATATTTAAACCGTAAGCCGGGCTTGTTTGGGCTTACGCCCAAATTAAGCACTGATATGTTTACATAGTAACAAGCGCAACTTTTCTTAGAACCAAAGGGCCTGTCCACCGTTAGTCTTTGGAAGTTCTTAGCAAAAATCTCTTACTTTGTGTGTGAGGTACGACTGTAATATAACTCTTAGCACAAATCTTACTACTGGAATCTATTTGGGGATGTATCTATAGACAAATTCCATAATATGAAATTTTTACATTACTGTACACAATTTTTTAAATTTTTTTAAAAAAACGTTAGTCTTTGGACTCACAAAATTGGAAGATTTTACGTTAAAAAATGAAATCAGGATTTTTGTATAAGTATGAAACTTTCATGATTCATTTTTTAAATATAGTTTACATGTGTATTCATGATTCCAAAGCAACATTCATGACTTAAATATAGTCAAATTTAAAAATAGTACACTTAATGATCTTAATTAAAGTCCGTTAGTCTCCGGACGTTAGTCTTTGGACGAAAGGACCAACATAAAGTAGCACTATATAAAAATGGTTTGAATAATATAAATACAGTTTTAATTCTTCATTAAAGAGTTGTAATGAACAGGTCAACAATTCTGTTTGTGCTGGTTTGTGCTAACACTATTTTCGTTTGTGCATATCTCAGCACAAAAATCAGTCACAATTTGATTAATAGTGTGCGTGACTTGCACCAAACTTTGATTAGACTTTTGAGCATGAAGGAGACCTGCAAAAACAAAAATTTTGATTGCACAAACCAGCCAAAATGTATTACAAACGATTGCAATAGATTTAGGGGCAAATTCCCAAAAAGGGGGTCTGGTGCCAAATTTTGCGTATTGTTTTTAACACTAGGAAAACGCTCGGTGTAACGCGTTGATAAGCGAGTACCGGTGTGCAGCACATCTAACCATGATCGAACCGAAATTCCGTAAATAATCCACAGATATATTCACAAATTTTCTTCAGATACTTGGAAGATTGTCACAAAACCTTGCTTTCAATATAAATTTTCCAAGAGAAGCACAAGGCTTTCCCGTCACTCCCAGGATCACAGCAATGTTACACTTTTCAAGTGTAACATTGTGGATTACCACAAAACCTTACGTTTACTAAAAACTTCCAAGAAAGCATCGTCAAACAGCAAGAATAATCACAGGCAGAATATCAAAATAGTTTAACAACTCCTGTCAATGTCAAAATAATTGTGAAACATATTGTCACTGCCTAGGATACAGAAATGCCGTAATCATGGTCCATAGGTATTTTATGAACATTTCGTAGAAGATTTCGTTGCTACGATACAAAAGTCAAGTTTCCGACGAAACCAATGGAGCGATCTTGCTGAAAATCATTTTGACCACAACCAGAAATGTAATATGAGTTTTGTGAAAAAATTGGCCTGATCCATTACTTCGTTTGGCAGGAGACGCCAAAAGCACAGATACAAACAAATAAAAAAAAACAGAGATTCGAGCCATAAGTTTCAAGTGGAGATGCTCGCTTAATAACGGAGCCTTGCACAAACGAAAATGTTTATTGCACAAACCAGCACAAGAGTCGAACAAAAGATTTGATTCGAAAAATGGGCAAAAATCTAAAAAAGGGGGTTGGTGTCAAATTTTTGTTCTTTGGACAATACTTTTGTTTCTACAAGGTGCGTATTTAATTATCAACTCAAGACCTCTGCTGCTATCTATGAGGTACTGTTTAAACTAACAGTTTTGAAAATCTATCAAGGCCGGTCATATATTTTTTCCCGCCAAAAGTCGTTTTGGAGCGGTTTTAGAGGGACATACGAAATATAAATTGCCATATTTGGCAAACGGTTATGAATATTGAAAAAGCCAGAAACACATGACATGTATTGAACCTTTATCTACATTTTCATTGCTTACTGTCATAACTTTGCTTCTACTATGTGGTCAGCATTTGTCGGGAACAAAAACGCTCCGTTTCTCGTCCGTCGCTCGTCCGTCTCTCACACGGACCGTTTTTGTTCCCGGCAAATGATGACCACATAGTAGGAGCAAAGTTATGACAGTAAGCGATGAAAATGTAGATGAAGGTTCAATACATGTCATGTGTTTCTTACTTTTTCGATATTCATAACCGTTTGCCAAATATAGCAATTTATATTTCGTATGTCCCTCTAAAACCGCTCCAAAATCACTTTTGGCGGGAAAATATTGATGACCGCCCTTGCTGTATATCACGTGACTTTATTTCTCTACATCCGATCAAAAGAAATAGTTACCTATGAGTACATACCTTACATCGTTCATGTTGAGTAATCCAAGGTGATTTATGAAGGAAATTCACTGCATACTTGAGCTTATCAATATTTGCAGTCAATATTATTTAATTTTGCAGTGATTTTATAATAAAAACAACACAAATATCGTGTATACGTACGCGTGTGAAGACTGTCAAAACCAAGTGCTGTTCGTTTAAACATTACATTCATAATAGTGGATATAACTAATATCTCAATAAATGTCTCCTGATAGGCTGAAAATGAAAACGGTCTTCGATCATTCTGATCAAACTCATACTTTGCATGATCATTAAGACCAACATTGTCTCTTATTTTACAAAATTTCATCCCAATCAGTTAATTAAGAACGTATGAACTTATTGACATTTTTTATATCTGTCAGTAATGAAGTATCGAAAGTAATGTTTTCCAGTGCCACTTGAATTGAATCTGATTTGCTATATTTACCATGGGTGCTTAGATGCAATTTTCAAGTTTCGATGAAAAGCATAATATACTTTTTTATTGATTGAGTGATCATATTTCAATTAAATATGGATGTGTATGTTTTCTTTGCGTTATGTACGCATTTCCGGTTCGAGAATTTGCACGTACCCGTGCTCGCTCATCAACGCGTTACACTGAGCGTTTTCCTAGTAATATTAAGGCTATGTGTCGGAAGGGCGTAAACGCGGAAGGGCGCAGACGCTGAAGGGCGCAAAATAAAACAACTGTATAGCCGCAGAATTCTCAGTGTGGAAGGGCGTAAGCTCTGAAGGGCGTAACGCTGAAGGGCGCATTTAAAGCGCAAGGGCGCAGACGCTGAAGGGCGTAAATATCTACGCCCTTCCGCGCTGGCTCCGCTGAAGGGCGCACCCTTCAGCGTCCTATCTAAACAAATGTTTCTTAAATGCGCCCTTCGACGTCCAAACTGTTTATAGTTAATACGCCCTTCAGCGTTCAAGATATTATTTTCAAAGTTCTACGGACTGGACATAACAATAGAACTAGATCCCACCTCTTTACCTAAATTCACTTTTCGTCAGCCAATGGCAGGTATCGGGACTGTCCGAGTCTCATTAAATTAAATAAGTAAGTAGAATGGGAGTTCCTATGGCACTGATATGCATATTTATGCATTTTAGTGTGACCAAATTGTATTCAGCAGAATTTTAACATTCCACACACAATATAATAATGACAAAAAAAGTTATTACCCCAAAAGTGTATATATTCTATTAGTTAAGCGAGCATAGTGAGCGTCTCTGCGGGAGTCAATAATAGACTTTTCTTTCTCTATGTGTTTGATTTTAAAATGCTTCTTTGTATAATGTCTGGCTAAACCGATCAACCAATGGATTTGAACACCTTTGTAACTTCGATGTCGCAGCCTTCACAGTTAGGGGAAGGTACTCCACTAGGAGGGGGGGGGGGGGGGGGTTGGATCGAATTAAAACCATTAAGAACAAATATGGATAATTGATAGTTAAGGGAGCGGAGCGAGCGTCTCCACTTAAAACTCAAAAAAAAAAAAATTGTTTGTTTATTTGTTTATTTATGTGTTTTTCGCATTAACGTTTAAAAGGGAGCGATCTGTCATTTTCATTGGTACACGGAGTTAGTTTAGTTATTATTTTAGTTTTTACCAAATTACAGCGTATTACACTCCTGACGTGAGCAAACCTACAAGCTTACAATAACTGTATGCATTATCAATGCTCTCTTCAGTAATTATTATTGCCACATTTTTTATAGTTGTAAGCAAATACAAGTTACGAAGGTTTTTAACTTGTCTGTAGCACAAGACATTAATTTGCAGTAGGTGGTTTACTATCACATTAAAACGACTTCCTACCCGCACTACTTTAGTACAAGTTGGGTTGCCTAACTGTAAGGATTAACTTTATAAAGAATGCCTACCTTGAAAGATGTGAACATTTTGTCCATTATAATGACGTATTAAATTATGTAATGTGTCTGAATCAATTGCAGTGCGTTTGGTTTCAATTGGTCCAGCCGTTTATACATACAGAACTATTATCAAACTATTAATGAAATATGTCACAAACTACCACAATTGGAACGTTGATTGGCTCAGTTATTCGAAGACACCCCTATAGTGTAGGCGTGACTAACTACTACGACCTTCCGACTCGGTCTCTTCTAGGCTCACATATTGAATGCGCCCTTCAGCGTTACGCCCTTCAGCGCTACAATTAAATGCGCCCTTCAGCCTTACGCCCTTCAGCGCTTACGACCTTCAGCGCTGTTAAGTCCAGTCCGTAGAACTTTGAAAATAATATCTTGAACGCTGAAGGGCGTATTAACTATAAACAGTTTGGACGTCGAAGGGCGCATTTAAGAAACATTTGTTTAGATAGGACGCTGAAGGGCGCGCCCTTCAGCGGAGCCAGCGCGGAAGGGCGTAGATATTTACGCCCTCCAGCGTCTGCGCCCTTCCGCGTTTACGCCCTTCCGAGCTGCACCCATGTTGGCTCTTCCCATCAGTGCCCATCGAATCCCATTGGTTACGTAACGATTGATTCCTATTGGTTACTATTCACAAAATGTTGTTTGGTCTTCCCATCAGTGCCCATCGAATCCCATTGGTTACGTTACGATTGATTCCTATTGGTTACTATTCACAAAATGATGTTTGGTCTTCCCATCAGTGCCCATCGAATCCCATTGGTTACGTAACGATTGATTCCTATTGGTTACTATTCACAAAATGTTGTTTGGTCTTCCCATCAGTGCCCATCGAATCCCATTGGTTACGTTACGATTGATTCCTATTGGTTACTATTCACAAAATGATGTTTGGTCTTCCCATCAGAGCCCATCGAATCCCATTGGTTACGTTACGATTGATTACTATTGGTTACTATTCACAAAATGATGTTTGGTCTTCCCATCAGAGCCCATCGAATCCCTTTGGTTACGTTACGATTGATTCCTATTGGTTACTATTCACAAAATGTTGTTTGGTCTTCCCATCAGTGCCCATCGAATCCCATTGGTTACGTTACGATTGATTCCTATTGGTTACTATTTACAACATTTTGTTTGGTTTTCCCATCGGTGCCCATCGAATCCCATTGGTAACGTTACGATTGATAATGATTCCTATTGGTTACTATTTACAAAATGTTGTTTGGTCTTCCCATCAGTGCCCATCGAATCCCATTGGTTACGTTACGATTGATTCCTATTGGTTACTATTCACAACATTTTGTTTGGTCTTCCCATCAGAGCCCATCGAATCCCATTGGTTACGTTACGATTGATTCCTATTGGTTACTATTCACAAAATGTTAATCGGTCTTCCCATCAGTGCCCATCGAATCCCATTGGCTACGTTACGATTGATTCCTATTGGTTACTATTCACAACATTTTGTTTGGTCTTCCCATCAGTGCCCTTTGAATCCTATTGGTTACGATACTATCAGTTCCCATTGTTTACCATGAGATACATGTCCCTACTTGGTTCCAGTTGATACCTATTGGTTACGTGTAAATGTGGTTACTATTGGTTACTATGACATACATCTTGTTCCCATTGATTACACTTGTTTAAATGGAACGAATGGGAGACGTTTCCCATTCGTTCTTACTCTAACGATTGGTTCCTATCAGTTCCCATGCATTACGAAAATGGAACCAATGGGAGTTAATAGGTCATTTTAAACAGGGAAGACATGTTTTGAGTTTAACAAACTTAAAATATCCCACATAAAATGCATGTTTGCGGATAAAACATTTAACTTGAACTGAATATTTGACACTGATTAACTGACAAACCAATACAATCACCCAATTCACATGGTTCCGCTCCCCCAACCCCTATGTCCTATGACTGAATGAAAGTGAAAGTGAAAGTGGGGCAAGGGAAGCTAGAACCGCATTCCGGCATCTCCCCACCCCCTTTAGTTCGTAACTGTGTGTGTAAACAACTGCCTGTAAAACGCGTAAATGAAACAGCTGATTTATATTAGAAACCATCCTCTATCAATCAAGTAAATTCAACAACAAGCGACAGCAGCAGACAAAATGTTTGGTGCTCTAAAATGTACTTTCTGCAATAACTGAATGAAATCACATTCTTTCTCTGAATGTATTATTTTATTGACTCGGCAAGAGACATAAAGGTACCTCTCAGCTGTCACATTGCTGTGAGCTAGGTCTCTGTGTTCAAGCCTATTTGTTTCTAGGTTTTCAATGAACCTCGTTATAAATAGTCACAATTCATATGACTTCACCCACTCTCTAAGACTGCTTGCTAGGTCCGTGACCTCAGCACCCCCTTTTTGGAAATTTGGAATTCCGCCAACGGCATTCGTTTGTGCTTCGTTTGTGCTCGTTTGTGCACTTAAAATTTTCGTTTGTGCCTAACCCCTTCAACCCCTAATTAATAAATACAATGTTTTAAAAAACGTGATCTCATCACCCCCAACTTTGGAAATTTGGAATTCCGCCAACGGAATTCGTTTGTGCTTCGTTTGTGTCGTTTGTGCACTAAAAAGTTTCGTTTGTGCCTAACCCCTTCAACCCCTAATTAATAAATTCAATTTTTTTAAAAACGTGATCTCATCACCACCAACTTTGGATATTTGGAATTCCGCCAACGGCATTCGTTTGTGCTTTGTTTGTGCTCGTTTGTGCACTAAAAAGTTTCGTTTGTGCCTAACCCCTTCAAACCCTAATTAATAAATTCAATTTTTGTAAAACGTTACTTCAGCACCTCCACTTTGAAAAATTTGAATTCCGTAAACGGCATTCGTTTGTGGCTACGTTTGTGCACAAAAAAGTTTCGTTGGTGACTAACCCCATTAACCCCTAATAATAACATCAAATTTGTCCAAAAACGTGACTACACCACCCCACTAGGGAAATTTGAAATTCCGTTAACGTAGGGCTCCCATCCGTACCGTTTTTGACGGGGCAGTTCCTTCCTTTGAGGTAGTGTCCCGTTGTCCCCACAACATTTTAAAAACCCTGTATTTGTCCCGCTTTTCTAACAAGTCAAAAATCTCGCTCATTTTCATTCAAATGCACTCTGCATCGATAATAAATATGATAATAAATATAATCTAAATCATGATTGTCATTGACTTCTTTTGGTTTATCCCTCATCTTTTATACAAAACAAACGTAACCTCTTTGGAGACATTTAATATAGGTAGGTAATAGGTACATGATAATAATTAGTAGTACCTACCTATTCAAGGAAACAAAACTGCGCATGTTCAATAAAAAGAAACACAATTTATTTCCTGTCAAAAGTGCGTAGAATTGCCATAAATCATGTTATGAATTTCAAATTTTTTCCGGGGATGCGCCCCGGACCCGCATTTAGCTGGGGGGCCACCCCCCAGACCCCCCATTGTTGTCGCACGGGATTTTATATCTGGATTTTTTTTGTCCCGCTTTTTCACATTAAGAATATGGGAGCCCTACGTTAACGGCATTCTTTTGTGCATTCGTAGGGGTTTGAAGGGGTTATAGGCAAAAACGAAACTTTTTAATGCACAAACGAGCACAAACGAAACACAAACGAATGCCGTTTTTGGAATTCGAAGTTCCCAAATAAGGGGTGCTGAGGCACATATAAAGAATTTTGATTTGCTAATTAGGGGTTGAAGGGGTTAGGCACAAACGAAAATTTTTGGTGCACAAACGAGCACAAACGAAGCACAAACAAATGCCGTTGGCGGAATTCCAAATTTCCAAAGAGGGCTGCTGAGATCACGTTTTTCCAAAAATTGAATTTATTAATTAGGGGTTGAAGGGGTTAGGCACTAACGAAACATTTTAGTGCACAAACGAGCACAAACGAAGCACAAACGAATGCCGTTGGCGGAATTCCAAATTTCCAAAAAGGGGGTGCTGAGGTCACGGACCTGCTCTTTAGTCTGCTCTCACCATTGAAAAACAAATCTTTGATTGTGATTTGCATCTCTATCCTCGATGTACGCTGACAAAGCCTCGTTCTTACATACAGACCGAGGTCAAATTCTTCACTCGTCCAGCTGAGATCGTCTTACATTTCGCTAGATTGCAGGGCGACCTGACACTGTACAACAATATGCTTCTGATATAGGCGTATATTGAACCCATAAAAAACACTCCGTGTAAAAATACCAGCCAAGTCTCTTCAACTAAAAAAAAAATAGAAGAAATCTAAAAATTCAGCACTGAAAAGTAGTGATATCAAAAAAAGGCCAAGTCAAAACTTTTAAAAATTACTTGGCGCATCGTGCATATAAATAGTATAGAAGTAGGTCGGTAATCAAATATACTCATCTATACATAAAATATATCTATAATCCCATAGAAAAACGATGCGCCAAGTAATTTTTAAAAGTTTTGACTTGGCCTTTTTTTGATATCACTACTTTTCAGTGCTGAATTTTTAGATTTCTTCTATTTTTTTTTTAGTTGAAGAGACTTGGCTGGTATTTTTACACGGAGTGTTTTTTATGGGATATCATTCCTTTTTTCAGTTTATTCTTACAATTTGTAGCATATATTGTGGAACCAAAGACTATAATTCCTTTAAAAAAATACGCCTTTTTGATTTGGTTGCTAAGAAAAGTTGTGCTTGTTACTATGTATATGCCATAAATGATATGCTATAAAGTATAGCGCAAGTTTCGTTCCAATCGGTCCAGCCGTTCTCGAGTTATGGCATCACTTCCGGTTTTCAAAATGGCGGCTGACTTCACTGCCACCTAAAATTTGTGTCTTTAAATGCTATGTAACATTATAAGCCTTCTGAATATGTAGTTATTGTTATAAGAGATGATTTCATTCAAATTTGGCATTTTTATGACGTCATTTCCGGTTTCGGTAAAAGTACATTTCTATTTTGACTATTGATATTTCATTGAGAAGACCATCCGAATCGTTTGGCGCTAGTTTCGTCCAAATTGGTCCATCAGTTTTTAAGATATGACGTCACTTCCGGTTTCAAAATTGTGGCACAAAAAATTCGTAAGGACAAGGTATCATCAGACGCCAAAAGTGCATATATGGTAAAAATTTCAGATCGATCGGCTCAGCCGTTTAGGCTGTGGCGCTGTCAACAGTGTTTCCTGATATCATCAGAATCATCATCTTCAGAATCAGAAAGTGGTGTAATTTTACATATTTCACGGCCCTCTAGCACGAAAATGACATACCCTATTGTTCCCAAATTCGGTATATGGGGTGGGGTGGGCCATAGCTCGAAATTAAGATATTTTGCAACAATGTGAGATTTTCCAATTTTAAGATCCAGTAGGCCGAAAATGCCATGTTAGATTTATTTTGTACACATCTTACAAGTAGTGGGTATCCACAAGGTGGTAAGGAACAACAGTACAATGAAAATTAATAATATGGTATAATAAATAATAGAGCCAGCTCTCAAGGTCCTTCTAATTCTTGTTGTCTTCACTTCCTTCATCACCGTCCTCCTCGTTCTTAGATGTCACCATATGTCGAAACTCTTTTACAGATATGTCAGTCATATCAAAGTGTTGCAATTTGTTCCAGTCACGAACGGTTCTGGCCAAAAATGAAAATCTACCGCAATCGGTTCGTGCAAAAAGTTCTTTTATCATGTGACTTGAGGTTGTTCTTCCTTGACGTTTTTCTTCTAACTTTCCAGCACATTCAGACCATCCAATATTGCCATTTCTCATTTTAAACATATTGCATAACCTTGCAGTCTTCCTTCTGCTTTCTAAAGTTTCCCATTCCAATTCCTTCATCATTTCATTGGGACTTTCCCAAACAACATTCAAAACACCTCTCTCATTCCGTTCCTTCTTCCACTTCTTTACTCTACCAGTCACCCTTCTAGCCGCAATTTTTTGAATATTTTCTAGTGACCTAACTGCATTTTCTCGGTAAGGGTCCCATATGGCACCTCCATATTCCAGAAGAGGTCTCAAGAGTGTCTTATATGCCATGTTTTTCGTAGCTATGCTTGCTCCCATCAAGTTTCTATAGACAAAATTTATGTTTTTAAGGGCTTTACTGGCAACTAGACTTATATGGTCTTTCCACTCCAAAGTTTCATCAATCCAGACTCCAAGGTATTTGTAGCCATTCATCACTTGCAGTGTCTGCTCAGCAATGGAATATTTGGCAGGATTACTTTTTCTGGCTCGCGTATAACTCACAACTACGCACTTCTTCACATTCAAGCTCATTTCATTCTTAATCATCCATTCATTGATCACTTCCAAGTCATGTTGAAGATCCTGCTCATCTTCTTCATTACTAATCTTCCGATAGACAACTAAATCATCAGCGAAGAGTCGAACAGGTGACTGTACATTTGATACTAGATCATTTATGTAAATGAGAAACAGTAATGGGCCTAGAACGCTACCTTGAGGTACTCCGGAAGTGACTTGTATACTGTCTGACAGGGTGTTTCCAACTTTGACCCTTTGTTCTCTCCCTAAAAGAAATGCTTCCAGTACTTGAATGACTGCATCGTTTGGAACTATTGATTTAACTTTTGAAATGAGTATCTTGTGGTGAACCTTATCAAATGCTTTCATCATGTCCAAATATACTGCATCCACTCGTTCTCCACTATCCAGTGCATCAGACAGTTCTTGTACGAAGCCAGTAAGTTGCGTCTCACACGAGAAATTTGCCCTGAAGCCGTGTTGTGCTTCTATGATCCAATTCTTTTCAACTAATATTTGCCAGATGTATTGGTTAATTAGTTTCTCCAGGATTTTGCACGCAAGGGACGTAAGACTAATGGGTCGGTAATTGGTCAGTCGGCACTTCTCACCGCCTTTAAAGATTGGAATAACAATTGCCTTCTTCCAGTCAATTGGAATTGCACCATCTTTTATTACTTGAGTATACAGGTGGAAAAGGTATTTGGAGATAATGTAACCACCCAATTTGAAGAAGCGAGCTGTTAGTCCATCCTCGCCGGGGGCTTTTCCATTTTTGAGTTTGCGAATAATGTCGAGAACTCCTGCAACACTAATGGAAAATGGATATGCTCCCATTGAAACTCCCGCATTTACGTCTTCATTCAAATGGCAATGATTTTTATTAAATACATTGGAGTAGAAAATGTTCAATTCGTTTGCCTTCTCTTCATTAGTCGAAAACTCTGTGCCATCTGTTCCTACTAAAGTTGGTAAATCTCTTCCACCCGTTCCACCCTTTTGCTGACGTACATGTTTATACAGCATGGACCATCCGCCTGCTTCATCATCTTTTCGAAACATGTTTTTCATGAATTTATCCTTTGCCTTAGCCTTTTCCTGATTAAGTCTTTTAGTGAGAAGTTTAAGTTTCTCCTTGTAGCCGCCCCTAAACTTTCCTCTATTGTAATGATTTCGAACCTTTCTTTTGAGTTTCTTGATTTTTTCGTTATAGTACTGTGGGTCACTATTTTTTTTTAACACAAGTTGAGGAATGTGGTGTACCATCGCGGCTTTACAGATATTCAAGAATCCATCCCAAAGTTCTTCAACGTTCTTGTCTACAGATGCCCAATCAGAGAAATTGTAGCTTAACTCATCTTGAAGTCCTCTTCTATTGGTTTTCTTGTAACACCATACTACTGCTTTTGTCTCCGCCTCAGTAACCAAGCCATTCATATCACATTCGACTTCAACGATGACTGCCTTGTGATCGCTCAGATCTACCTCAACAACATCACTTCTAAGCAGACTGTCTATTGGATTAATCAACACCACATCCAACAGGTTGCTCCTGGTCCCATCAATCATCCTTGTGCCCTCCTTTACAACTTGTTCATAACCTTGATTCATGATGGAGTAAACTACTCCCTGCTTAGTAATTACATTCGTAGCAATTCCATGTTTCCATTCAATTTCTGGAAAATTGAGGTCACCGGCCACTATTGTCCTCTGATTGATGTCCTGTCGCTGCAGATGGTCATTCAATCTTTGAAGAAACTCAATGCCACCGGTGCCACTTCTGTAGGTACCTATGACATTAATCGTCTTGCTTTTACTAGTACTGATTGCGACGCATATCATTTCAAAATTGTCATCAGTCCAGAGAACTTTTCCTTTCAGTTCATGCTTGGTGCCAATCATCACTCCTCCACCATGTCTGTTGCGATCATTTCTATGAAGTGTGTAATTTGCCAGAGATACTTCGCTGTTGTTTATATCTTGACTCAACCACGTTTCAACAACAACAAACAAGTCGGGATCATAAGTCTCGACAATGGTTCGGAAATTATCAATCTTCTTTAAAATACTTCTAGAGTTGATTAGTAACAGCCGTACCGCATTTCGCTGATTAATCACATCGCCCTTTTCCCTCACAACCCATTGTGCATTTCCTTCAAGACCAGTTAACGCAACCAGTTTCCCGAGAAATTGGCATTGTTTTTAACACGAATCATGCTTTTACCAAAATCCTTGAATATTTCCAGCCAAGTGTTTTCTCCTAAGTTGTTCAATCTATTCCCGTCCGCTTTCATTTCTCTGGCTCCAATGTGTTGACCAGGATCTACAAACCAACCTCCTTTTCGAATAACTTCCTCCCTTATGATACAGTTCATTCTGCATACTGTCGCAATTCCTAGATCTTTCCTCAATGGAACTCCACTGGCACAGATTTCAGCTCCCTTAAATGTCTCCTTGACTACTCGTAGCAGATTTGCAAAGTCATTAACAAGATTCGCTGCATCTATTCCCAGCTTTGCATCTTGAACACCTACTTGGAGAAAGACAATGTCATGTTTCATAGGTTCTTCTGGTTGAGACAATTGAAGCTGTTTTGTAAGTTCACTAATGCGAATGCCTGGGAATATTCTTGAGTCTTCATTCTTCCACAGATGAAAATCTCTTGCATTGGCAAGGGTAGAGTCTCCCAAGAGAAGCATGGTTGGCATTATAATAGTTCTGTTACTTGTACCATGCGAGCGAGGACAGGATTCAATCCGTACTTGATTACTTTCAGCCGGTACTGTACTTGCGGTTACGGATACGGATATCGGATCATTTAGCAGTGTTTTATTTTCTGATTCGCCAAATCTCAAATCATAATCCTGAACTAAAGGTTTATTTGGTAGATGAATCATTGGTCTGTTCAGTGCGTTTGATCTTTGGTTCCTAGTCTTTGATGTCCACACCCTGCCTGTCTCATTATAATCCTTATCAGTATGATTATTTTGTGGATACGATTTTGATTGGATGCCATTTTGAACCTTTTGAGCATGTCTGTTCAGCACAGCTGTTGTTCTTGGATTTCTAGTCTTGGAATTGTCCGACGACCAGGCTACACTTCGTTGGGTACTCAACCTCTGCCCGGCATGCAGAGAATAGACCTTGATGATAACGTCAGATTCTTTGAACGTATTTTCTAAAACACTCTTAACTAGGTCCCAGGTGAAACCATCAATTCCACAACCATGTCTTTAATGTCTTTTTCAATGCATATGGATTTTAGGCTTGATATAATTTTTACAAAATCAATGAGAGTTGGCTTCCCAGAAGATTTTTCTTTCGTCACGAGATGAAAAATGGGTCTACCATCAACTTCTTGATACACTACTTCTCCGATATCCTTCTTTTGTGCCGCCAACAACTGACTGCCTCCAAATCTACTTTTAAATTGAACAGCAATTCCACTTCCCATCACCAAGTCCTTCCCAACACAATGAGCGAATGCATAATCTGCTGGGGCATCAAATAAGTTGCCTCTGATAACATTAATACATGAATTAGCAGGTAATTGGCGTAGTGATCTTGCGGTATCAGTAGAGATTACGTCAGTAATGCGAAGGATACCATCTTCAATCTCCGTCCCACTGTCTGCCACGTCTGCTGTCGAGACTTCAAAGCTTACTTCATTGATTGCAGAGCAGAAGTTATTCATAGCATTCTTGTTTATTTGTCCTCCATCTAATGTACATTTATGCTCTACTCCTCGATCTTCACCCTCTTCAACTTCAACACCTTTCTTCTGTTCTTCTACATCTAGTGTCAAGACTTTAGCGCTGGTTTCATTGACTACGCAGAAAGAGTTAGAGATTTCAGAAGAATAATCGGTCGAGATTTGACTGTTCTCTCTTTTACTTCCTATATGAGATGCCAGGCTGACTACACCCTCTCTCAACTCTTGCACTTCATTTGACAACATATGCAGTGTTGTTTTCGTCATCTTTTGTTCGTTGATCAACTCCTTCAAGATCCCTTCCATTGATTTAATTGACTTCAGCCATTGGTCTGATGCTCCACAATCAATTTTCTTGTTTCTGTGCTCTATTGTACAAGGTTTACACCACCACTGAGCTGATTTAATTGTGGATAATGTATTATATTGCGAATTAGATAAATGAAGGCACGCAATGTGAGCCCACCTGTTACAATATCCATCACACAGTAGTGCCTTGTCAGAATCAAGGACTTCAATAGTACAATAGAAGCAACTTTGCCTGACAGTCTTTTTGGGAACAGTTCTCGCCGAAGAAGAAATATCTTCTACTATTTTGTCATTAGTCTCGTTGTTGCTTACAGTAAAAGTGGTTGGTCTGCTCCTCAGTTTATTAGGCATTTACGGTATGTTGAGTGAGTGTGAGTGTACGGTACGACTTGGCTGGGTGGAGCGACCGCTCCACTAGATCGTAATTAATCGCAGACATAAATTTAAATTATAATACCTATGTACTATCAGGTTCAAGCCCAACTCTGGTAAAAGAGTACGGCCTTTAACACGGAAGAAAATATTTCATAAAGCAGTCTCGAATCCCAGAGAGTGAATGTAAATGCTTTTACTTGATATTTAGTCCCGTGCTCTATCTGCTTTCCCATGTAGATTTCATTGAGTGGTACCTAGGTATAGTCATGGAATTATATTTGGTAAACGCTCCTTCCCCCTTTCCATGCATTACATTACTTTAGGCTCCTCCCCCTTGAACCCTAACATAGACAAAGTTGTTTGATTGTGGTGGGGGTGATTGGAGCGATTGCCGAATATATCCCCAATGATTGTACTACCTCTACCTATAGGTGTAGTTTGCAGTCGGTATTTCGTTTTAACATTTCTATGTTGGTGGAAATACTGAGCTACCTGTGAGGGTTTCACTGCCTTCTTTCACCTTATTTTATTGGAAGAACCTACATCAGAGGTAGAAGGCCAGAAGTCTATTATTCTATTTTTGATTTCACACTTTAGGAATCTAGGTCAAATCACCAAAACAAACACTCACACAAAACACAAATTGTGTTTAATTAAGGTGTAGAAATGTTGCCCTTAAACTGAAGTAGTATTGAAGTATTCTCATATACAATGATCATTGAATTACCATTACCATCACCATTGATACCTCCTTCGGACAAGTAAATGATGGCGAAACAATCTTCTAGTCATTCGTATTCTTTGCAAATTTGTGTAAAATGTAAGAAGACCAATTAATTAGAGTCTAATAATAGTAATTGAACTAAATTATTATGACTAGGACCTATCACCTTGTGGGATGTAAACTTTCAATATGTAAACATCTATAAACTCATTCCATGTGATTTCTTGTAATGAATGTAAATGTGACTGCAAGAGATACTTTACTATTTCTACCGCACTGACTTGACTGGCATAATATTGAGATTATATTATCTATCTATCTACTTCGACTTCAAGTCTCTTTCATCTTCATATTACATATTTTATTAACTTCTAAATTTATTTTAAATTTTGAATTGCACTAAGAACGTCTGCAAAAGCCAGGTTTAATGAAGTGAGTGGATTTTATAATTAATATGAACAATTAGACTTGGGACACTTGGCAAGTTGGCACAACTAAAATGATCGGAGAACAAATGTGTAGGTATGACATCTGGGGTGTAATTCCTGTACGTTTTTAGTCTCTTAACTTAGCTATCGTATCGTAAATTTTGTTTACTCCAATGTTAACGTCCATAACAACGGTTATAAATTTACGATAAGAGAGTGAAAATGCGTACAGGAATTACACATCTGATCATGTTTCATACGAATCAATGCTTATTTTTATTGAAATGTGAGGTCACCTACTAGAGTGAGACGAGGAGATCGCTTGGACCGACTTCTGATGGTGCGATCTAACATTTGTCAGGCAATCAAGAGGTGTTGAGCGATCAATTTTAGTCGTGCCAAGTTCTAATCGCACCTGTCCACAAATGTGTGATGAAATATATTCACTGTAGGTACCTAAGAATGATTGACCTTGGAATATATGGTCAAGCCATATTGCCATCCAGCAATCTATTAACGAAATAAAAATAGTCAAAATTAAATAAAAACAAATCAAACACATTAAATCAAAAAAATTAAGCAAAATGACTGTGGATTGACAATAAAGTTCATGGTTTCAGTAACTTTATCTCCTACCATGTGAAGTGGGTTAACCCTGCGTTACCAACGTGGGGGGTGGTACACCCCAGGGCCCTCATTCACGTACATTGTCCTTATCCTTGCCTACCCCGGGGTAGCCTACCACTTGCTTACCACCTCGGGGTAGTGAATGACACATTCGTATTCACGAAGCAGTGGTATCTTGGTGGTAGGTCACTGCCTACTTGAAATTTGAATAGTGTAAATAGAACGTAAATTTTAAGTAGGCAGTGGATTATTCCACCAATCAGATTCAAATATCATTTTCTGCGCGCGTGCATTTGTCTTTATTAAAAATAGTGACAGTTCAATTCCAAACGATAAACTACACAAATACTAAACAAAATGTGTTGGTTCAATAAAATCTGGTGCAACAATAGTTTTGTATGGTGAATTAAGTGCTAACTGAACTCTGCAACATAAAAATATGTAGTTTATTACTTATATCTAGTGTTTAAGAAAATGTTTTGGAGGTTATATGGTCCATGGATTGACTTACTAGAACCAATAATACTATCCGATATTGTGTGGAATGACTAAATAAACTGGAACTAACATAGAAAACGTAAGTAAAAGACAAATTAGTTACAATAAACACACAATACAGCTGATCAGATGACGACGCGAAGGAATTACTTCCAACAGTTGTTTTGACAGTCATGTCAAGTTAAAAATGGCCGCCAATAAGTTACCACCAACTTCAAACTTGGTTACCACGGCTTACCCCTGCCTCGAGGTAGGGGTAGACTCTACCCCGGGGTAAGACATGATAACTTCTTCGTGAATACCGATACCACTGCCACCCGGTCTACCACGCCTTACCACCAGCTATCATGGCTTACCCCATGTACGTGAATGAGGGCCCAGGGGTTTAATTTGTCCCGGTATTTATCGCTCAGCTGCATTATCGACTATGTTTCCTCAGTACCTTCAAGTTATACAATCTAGAGGCCACTAACATCACCAGATCAAACTAGTAACATTTAGTTTTGTAAATGTGGCATCACAAAATTTGTTTTTGTGCAAAATTTTATTCAAAAATTTGTTTTATGTAAATATATACATGATATATATATTATTATATATATACACATATATAAGTATTAAATACATACACTTTGTTTTGTTGATATCCAATTACATATGAGGACAAAAAAATTAAAATCTTAAGTCTACTTTTTACAGCAAAAAAGCCGGTTTTTGTTCTTATACCACTAAAAATATTAAATAATTTTTAATTTTTTTTTCTTTTTCACTAAATACATAGTAATACTAGTAACCTTCACTTCTGTAAAAACAAAAAAAAAAGGATTTGATTCAAGCATGTTACAAAAGCAATTTTACTTTTGGGGTTTCTTACACCCCGCCTCCGTAATGGCGGGAAAAAATGGGACCTCATGAATGCAGGGTTAAGTCTATTGTCTTGACTTCATCAGGAATATTTCCATCTCCAACACATTACCTGAGTCACTTGTCATGACAAGGCACTTACTTGTTGTAATGTTGATCGATGAGCGAGTGTTTGATACTTTTCTCCGAGCGAAGCCCTCCCATGCGTTGTCATGCGATACGCAATCTCAACACGTGACCGAGCTCGACCAATCAGCTTCCTCGTGTCGAAACTACGCGGCAGGCAGAAATGTTCAGCTGACCTCAACTTTTCTACCTTCATTTATTTCCGATTTTACAGCAAATGGAACTTCTCTCGTAGTTCATATTTCTACCACTAAACACTATCGAAATAATAAAACAAATCATTATAGCCAGATTCTATTTGATATTGATAATCGACAAAGTTAACTATGTTTATCGTTGAACAACCCTTTTATAGAGTAAACGTTGAAAAACTACTAACAGTGAATGGATTTTAGCAGATATAGCTGCAAATTTGGAATGAACTTGAACTTTTGCTTTCATGTCCAAAACTAAACTAACTGGACTTGAGCTAATTCTTTCAGCGCAGCTTCCCTAAAAGTGCATTATGAAGAGATGGGCAAAGACTTATGCTGGCTTTCCATGCTCCGTCATCTTCCGTCAACGTCCGACACCGTCCGACGAAAACGACCACGTGACCCGTCTCGACCAATCAGAGCCATCCCCAAAATCTCGGACGGCGAGGGATTGGTCGAGACGGGTCACGTGGTCGTTTTCGTCGGACGGTGTCGGACGTTGACGGAAGATGACGGATCATGGAAAGCCAGCTTTACAGTCTGTCAACTACCTACTGGAAATGGCTCAATAACAAAAGGATCGAAATGAAGGATAGACCGCTCATAAAATATTTAATCAAGGATTAAATAAAAGTAAACTACTTCAACATTACAAATATAATGACAAAATATTGATTAAATCATAGAGATTCATAGGTAAATGGACAGAATAATACTGTTATATGAGAATAAATATAGCAATAAATAGGTAACATTGTAATATCATAAAAATACTACAATCAACACAATAAACCACCACCACATAATGATAATAATAAAAAATTGGCAACAATTGCTCATAGCTAGTAAAAAACTTTTAAAATATAATTAATAATTAGTATAATGGGATGAAATCCTGGATATTGAATATTTCGGTAATTTTTCGATCTATTAATTACTCCAAGTTTTCCAGAGACAAATAATCTCCTGAAATGACATGTTTTGTGTGTTTAACAGACTTAAAATATCCCACATAAAATGCATGTTTGAGGATAAAACATTTAACTTGAACAGGCATTTT
Source organism: Leuctra nigra (assembly GCA_934045905.1). Lineage (NCBI taxonomy): Eukaryota > Metazoa > Arthropoda > Insecta > Plecoptera > Leuctridae > Leuctra > Leuctra nigra. Next base: position 53,941,834 of record OW203761.1, read on the forward strand.
GCTACTGATTTACTGACAAACTAATACAAGTGGAAATAAGAATACAAGTGACCAACAGCTGGTCTGAAACTTGTAAATATCTGATGAGAAATAGAAATAATCCAATACAATCGGCCTAGATTCACATGGTTCCGCATTCCATCAGCTCCCCCACCCCCTTTAGTCCGTGACTGGTGTACAAACAACACAACCCGTAAATGAAACAGCTGATTTATATTAGAGACCATCCTCTATCAATCACGTCAATTCAACATAGAACAAGCGACAACAGCAGTCAAAATGTTTGATACTCTAAAATGTACTTTCTGCAGTAACTGAATGAAATCACATTCTTTCTCTGAATGTATTATTCATTGACTCGGCAAGTGACATCAAGGTACCTCTCAGCAGTGATTCACAATTGCTGTAAGCTAGGTCTCTGCAGGCGCGTAGGAAGGGGGGGGGGGAGTGGGGGTCAATGACCCCCCCCACTTTTCATCTTGACACCCCCAGATATAACCCCCAGATACACACAAATTTTGATACAGAGATCCAAAAATGCACAAATTTGCTCCATTATGAGGTTGAATTCTCAAAATTTTCCCAAGTTTTGCAAAGCTAATTGAACAGAGGTAATATCCAATTAGACAATAACTCATTTGTCCAACATGATCATCCTCATGAATACAATTTAATAATTACACGTTAAACTATGGTACCGAATAAGCACCGTTTTCAAAGCAATTCCAAAATCTATTCATAATCGATTATCTTTAGGGATTTTATCGAATAACAAAATTTACAGATTATAATGCATTTTGTCAAAGTTTCCCAAGAATATTGCATATCACAAATTTTAAATTTCTTTGAAAACGATGCCAAAATAGCTTCAAATTCGATTCTTTTGCATCAAAAACTCAAAAAATTCCCTGCGGGGCCAATGGGGATTCTATAAAAACAAATAGTTACAGTTATATTACATTTGTATATAGTTTCCACAGAATATTGCATTTCACACATTGTAAATTTCTTTGAAAAATATACAAAAATAGCTTCAAATTCGATTCTTTTCTATCAAAAATTCAAAAAAGGCCCTGCGGGGCAATTTGGGTTGCGGGCTTCCCAGACCCCATTGTAACGACGACTACTTTTCCTCACATTCAATGATCCCCATAATTTTGACCCCCCCACTCAAAATGAAGTTCCTACGCGCCTGGGTCTCTGTGTGAAGCGTCAGCGTCATTGCCTGCAAAGTTGATGCTGTTATTCTATTTAAAAAAATCTACGTTATATTCTTTGAATTGACTCAAGTTGGCTGACACAGAGGTACCCCTTCCAGCTGGGCTGGTGAGCTAGGTCTCGTGTTCAAGCCTATTTGTTTCAAGGTGTTTCACTGAACCTCGATCAAGAGTCACAAGTCATATGACTTCACCCACTCTCTAAGACTGCTTGCTGTCTACTTGACATTTCTACGTCGACTTCATGTGAATTTACACGTGGAAGTTGGCTTGGCTCACAACACAGTCATTGACGAATGAATTGACTTACATAGATAACCTGTCAATTAAATGAACCACAATGAACATAAGTAGTGAAAATATTGGAAATAATATGTCATTTCTTCAAGAGCTTAGGTACTACTAAGTAGGACATTTTGCTCGTGTCCATGGCAACAAAGTCTTTACCATGGCAACACATTGTTGGAAATTGCATCATTATCTTGTCACACATCTCATACAGGTTTTCTTTGCCAAGATGTCACATGACATTTCAATTTGATTTAAAATTAAAGATATTTGAACTCTTTGTCATTACTACAGGTACTGACTACTGATATTTATAAATGTATAATACAAAATTAAAGGAGACTTCTCCATTGCGTGTAAAAATCACTGTAAACTCTGAAATAACGGAGCACGTATCAGTGTCACATTTGATAAGTAAGTTCATGGCATGTTAATATATAATAGAGATGGCAAGAGCATATTACTGTAAAAGAAACCAACACAGAATAAACACTTTCTTTGTTTTTTACTTGGTTTGTATGAATGCATTTTTTTATTTGCATTGACAGATTTTTATAAATTCACTTTTTAAACTTGTGTTGGTATTATAAAAAAATTAATGAGATAACTCCAAATTGGTTAAAAAAATTACAGTATACTGTTCACTAACAGAGTAACAATACTCACACTTGATAAGACCAGTTATGTCAAATTTTAATAATAGAGTTAGCAATTGCAATGTAATAGCACCTATCACAGAGAAAGCATCACAGAATGGACATAATCATTCCAAATGCTTGCACAAATCACCTGAGACTACTTGACAACAATTGCAATTTAAAAATCACTTGGAAAATAAAAGTTTGAAATACTTTTTCATGCCTTGAATATTCCAGTCAAAATGCCAGTTTATGTTGATTAATGAAAGGTCTCTGAGGCATTATATTTAGGTGGTAAACATCATTGTTGTCTTCATGCCATCATCATTGTTGAAGACTTGGAATTTACATGATAATAGTGGTTTTACTTCACATAAACCACAGTGTTTCATTCCAATGTGTCACATGACATTTACATTTAATTTTTCTGAATTAATTTTAGAGGTATTATTTTGTGCTTTTGCTTTATTCATTTTTTTGAATGCATCATCTTTTTGTTTTTATTTGTATTGATTTATTTGTATGGATGCATCTTTATTTTTTGATTTGTTTTTTTACTGGTGTTAATTGATATTTATGGGTGCATTTTTGTTTTTTGCTTATACTGATTGATTTTTATGTGCACCATCTTTTTATCTTTTGCTTACATTGATTTGTTTGTTACAGATTTAATTTTTACATGTGTTGATGTCTACAAAATGTACAATAAACAATTTAATAAGATTTCTCAATTACTTTAAATAATTAACAGTGCATAATCACAGAGAAAGTATCACATAATGGATAGGACAAGACCCTTCCTTGGGACAAGACCAAAGACTTGAACAAATCATCTTAGATTGCTTGGCAACATTTGCAATTAAAACTTCAATATATACGTATGTAATGAAATAACAAAGTATTTGATATAAAAGGCCAATCATGGCAATCTTAATAATAGCACAGAGAAATCATCACAGAACCACACATTAATTTGTTTTATTATTTGTTTTGATTGATTTGTATCAATTCATTTTTTTATTATATTTTTTACTTGTGATTGACTTTTATCAACGCTTTTTTCCGTTGACATTTTTAAATTAACGATATATTGAAATTATTGATAATTGTTTCTGTATTCCACTGTATAAGTGAAATACAGAGTATTTGGTATTAAGGCTAATGATGGAAAATGTTAATGAACATAGCAACAGCAAGAATATAATACTATCACATCATAAATCACAGAGAACATCACAGAATGGGACAATCATCCCATGACTTGTATTAATTACATTTACAAACTAAACAGACAATAATTGTACTTAAAAACTCAATATAAACAGTGAAATAACAGAGTATTTAGTATTATAATGTCTCTGTGCTAGGTCTCTGTGTTCAAGCCTATTTGTTTCAAGGTTTTTCACTGAACCTCGATATTTCGACAAATTAAAGAGTCACAAATCATAAGACTTTTCCCTCTCTATAAGACTGCTTGCTGTCTACTTGACATTTCCAAGACATATTCATGTGTATTTACACGTGTGGCTTGGCTCACAACACAGTCATTGACGAATGAATTGACTTACATAGATAACCTGTCAATTAAATGAACCACAATGAACATAGGTAGTGAAAATATTGGAAATAATATGTCATTTCTTCAAGAGCTTAGGTACTACTAAGTAGGACTTTTTCACGTTTCCATGGCAACAAAGTCTTAACCATGGCAACACATTGTTGGAAATTGCATCATTATCTTGTCACACATCTCATACAGGTTTTCTTTGCCAAGATGTCACATGACATTTCAATTTGATTTAAAATTAAAGATATTTGAACTCTTTGTCATTACTACATGGTACTGATAATTATAAAAGTATAACACAAAATTAAAGGAGACTTCTCCATGGCGTGAAAAAATAACTGTAACTCTCAAATAACAGAGCATGTATGTTAATATTATATTATGTTATAATAGTTATAATAGTTAATAGTTATAGTTATAATAGTTATAATAGTTATAATAGTTATAATAGTGATAGTAAGAGCATAATACTGTAAAAGAAACCAACACAGAATAAACACTTGCTTTGTTTTGGTTTGTATGAATGCATTTTTTATTTGCATTGACAGATTTTTATAAATTCACTTTTTTTTAACTTGTGTTGGTTTGGTATTATAAAAAAATTAATGAGACAACTCCAAATCGTTTATAAAAATGACAGTAAACTGTTCACTAACAGAGTAACAATACTCACAGTTGCTAAGACCAGTTGGCAAGTGTTAATAATAGAGTTAGCAATTGCAATGTAATAGCACCTATCACAGAGAATGCAACACAGAATGGACATAATCATTCCAAATGCTTGCACATATCACCTTAGACTACTTGACAACAATTGCAATTCAAAAATCACTTGGAAAATCACAGTTTGAAATACTTTTTCATGCCTTGAATATTCCAGTCAAAATGCCAGTTTATGTTGATTAATGAAAGGTCTCTGAGGCATTATATTTAGGTGGTAAACATCATTGTTGTCTTCATTGCCATCATCATTGTTGGATACTTAGAATTTACATGATAATAGTGGTTTTACTTCACATAAACCACAGTTTTTCATTCCAATGTGTCACATGACATTTACATTTAGTTTTGATGAATTCATTTTATAGGTATTATTTTGATCTTTTGCTTTATTCATTTTTTTGAATGCATCATCTTTTTGTTTTTATTTGTATTGATTTATTTGTATGGATGCATATTTATTTTTTGATTTGTTTTTTTAATGGTGTTAATTGATATTTATGGGTGCATTTTTGTTTTAAGCTTATACTGATTGATTTTAATAAGTGCACCATCTTTTTATCTTTTGCTTATGAATATTTTAATTTTGACATGTGTTGATATTTACAAAAAGTACAATAAACAATTTAATAAGATTTCTCCATTGCTTAAAATAATCACTGTAAGCAGTGAAATAACAGAATATTTTGGTATAAGTACATGAAGCCAGTCATGGCACATGTTGTACATAATAAAATGAGCAATATCATAACGTATATAATATTCAATTAATGCATATTAAATCACAGAGAAAGTATCACATAATGGATAGGACAAAACCCAAATAACAAATCACCTTACTTCTTGACAACATTTGCAATTGAAATTCTCTACAATGAAAGAACAAAGTATTTGATATAAAAGGCCAATCATGGCAATCATAATACCAGCACAGAGAAATCATCATAGAATCACACATTGATATTTTTTAATTGTGTTGATTTTTATATACATAAAAAAATGTTTTGATTGATTTTATGATTATTAATGCATTTCCTTATTTTTTATTACTTCTATCGATATTTTTAAATTACGATATTAAAATATTGAGAATTGATCCTAGTAATCCACTATAAACAGTGAAATACACAGTACTTAGTATTTACTAAGTATGGCAAATGTTGTAACAAAGATAGCTTTTGCAAGAAGATAATACTATCACATCATAAATCACAGGGAACATCACAGAATGGGACAACCGTCCCAATGGCTTGTATCAATTACCTTTACAAACTTTCAGGTAATAATTGTACTTAAAAACTCAATATAAACAGTGTAATAACAGAGTATTTGGTATAAAGCCAATATTGGCAATTATTTACAGTGAAATCATCACAGATAACATTTTTCTTTTTTCTTTTTGTTGATTGATTTGTTTGAATGTATGTTCTTTTCCTTTTTTACTTGTATTGAATGACTTTTAAATTTTAATGAATGCATTTTTGTTTACTTCTGTTGATATTTTTCAACTGACAATAAAAAATTAAAGATACTTCTCAATTGATTATAAAATCACTGTAAACAGTAAATAACAAAGTATTAGGTATATTATATCAGGCCAATTTTGGCAAATGTTAAAACAAAGATAGAAATAGCAAAGATAATCTAGGAATGGACACGACCATACCAACAGCTTCTGCAAATCACCTTAGCAATGTCTGTAATCATTGATCACAGTTTGAAAGATCAGTCATAGCTTGAATAAGTCAAAGGCCAGTTGATGTTGAGACTTGATGTGTGTTTGAGACATTTGTCATTCACAAAGTTACATCAATATTACTATTATGCAAGTAAATGCGTTGCTAAATGTTGATACTTCGTTTGTCCATTCAATTGATATCAGTTTTATTTGAAAGTGTTGCTTGAAAGCTGAACATAACATGTACCTACGTACAATTTACATGTGATATAAATAAATACTGGGTGGTCCCAAAATATACATTCAATGGGCGAGACTTGGGCTGGTTTGTTTTATGTCAATAATATTGATATTTTACAATATTTCTAAGTGGTAACACATTGGTAATAGTCTCTTCATTGTCATCCTCTATGTAGGAGACTTGGAAATTACATAATAATCTTCTCATACATCAGTATCATTTACTGTTTCATTGCTAAAATGTCACATTACATTATTTGACATTATTTTTTAATACATTTTGTTTTCATTGCTTTTTTTTCCTTGAATTGATTGATTTTTAAGAATGCATAATCTTTTTGTTTTTGTTTTCTTCAATTGACTTATTTTTATGGATGCATTTTTTGTTTTTTCCTTTATTAATTGATTTTTATGAATGCATCATCTTTTCGTTCTTTTTACTTCAATTGATTTATTTTTATGGATGCATGTTTTTTATTTGTACTTGTGTTGATGATTTAAAATGTACAATAAACTTTTTAATGAGATTTCTCCATCGCTGATACAGTCACTGTAAACAGTGCAATGAACGTATATTCTAGTATTCTAGTTCTAGTAATTTTTAGTATATTTTATTATGCATTATAAAATTAGCAAAAATATATATTATATAATTAGAACATTATAATAAAAATAGCAATAGCATTTAAGGTATATAATATTTTACAGCATAGTGTATAAAAAAAAACACTGAAATAATTATCACAAAATTGACAGGACAATACTAATTGGTATTGTTCTGTTAGTGATTGTACTAATCAGTATAATCACATTAGATTACTTAGCATTGACAACATGTTAAAAAATACAGTACACTCTGAAGTAACAGAGTATTTGGCATCACAAATTAATAAAGCCAGTCATGGCAAATATTATAACTAGAAAGAAATAACAAGACAGATAATTCTGTGACATTATATAGTAAATCACAGAGATAGCATCACAATATGGACACAACCATAACACAGGCGTTTACAAATCACCTTAGACTATTTGGCAACAATTGCACTTGCATTTTAACTTGAATAATCACTATAAGCAGTGAATCACAGGTTGAAAAATCAGTCATACCTTTAATTAGTCTAAAGGCCAGTTGGTATTGAGAATTAATATGTGTCTGAGGCACCATTGTAATTTAAATATATTACATTAATAATATTATTATTCTGCAAGTGAATTATGTTGTTGTAAAATGTTGTTTGTCCGTTCAGTTTAATACAGTTTATAATTTTGTAAGTGGTAAACATCATAGTTGTCTTCATTGCCATCCTCATTTGAATGCATTTTGCTTTCCTTTTATTACATGTATTGATATTTTTAAACTGACAATAAAAATATAATGAGACTTCTCAATTGATTAAAAAGATTTGTGTTAACAGTAAAATAACATAGTATTTGGTATATTATATAAGGCCAATTATGGCAAATGTTATAACAAAGATAGCAAAATCATATTAAGAAAATCGAAGAATGGACACAACCATACCAAAGCTTCTGCAAATAATCAATTGCATTTGAAAATGTTTGTAATCAATGATCACAGTTTGAAAGATCAGTCATGGCTTGAATCAGTCAAAGGCAATTGATGTTGATGACTTGATGTGTGTTCGAGGCATTTGTCATTCACAAAGTTACATCAATATTATTATTATTAAGTAAATACGTTGCTACATGTTAAAACGTGGTTTGTCCACTCAATTGATTTCAGTTTTATTTGAAGTGTTTCTTGAAAGCTGAACATACGTACATTTTAAATGTTATATAAATACTGGGTGGTCCCAAAATCAATGGGCGAGACTAGGGCTGATTTGATGAATGTCAATTATATTGATATTTTTCAATATTTCTAAGTGGTAACGTAACACATAGGTAATAGTGTCTTCATTGACATCATCATCATTGGAGACTTAAAAAATACATGATTATCTTGTCATACATCACACACTGTTTCATTGATAACATGTCACATGACATTTACCTTTGACTTTTATCAATGCATTTATTTTTGTTATTTTGCTTAAATTGATTGATTATTTTGAATCCATCATTTTTATTACATTTATTTATTTATTTTTATGGGTGCATTTTTTGTTTTTTGCTTGTTTGACTTTTAAGAATGCACCATCTTTTTGATTTTTTAACTTGTTTTGATTGATTTATATGAATGTACAATAAACATTTTATTGGATTTCTCAATGGCTTATAAATGTCACTGTTAACAGTGAAATAACAGTATAGAATAAATAAGGCCAGTCATAGCAAATGTTATAATACAATAAGCAATAGCATTTAAGGTATATCACAGAGAAAGTATCCCAAAATTGACAGGACAATATCAAATTCTTGTACTAAAAAGTAATCACATTAGATTACTTTGCATTGGCAACAATTGCATGTAAAATGACTGTACACTCTGAAGTAACAGAGTATTTGGCATCCCAAATTAATAAAGCCAGTCGTGGCAAATATTATAATAGAAAGAAATAACAAGATAGAATAATACTTTGACATTATAATAACTCACAGAGATAGCATCACAATATGGACACAACCATAACACAGGCGTTTACAAATCACCTTGGACTATTTGGCAACAATTGCACTTGCATTTTAACTTGATAAGCAATCACTATAAACCGTGAATCACAGTTTGAATATCAGTTATACATTGAATAAGTTAAAAGGCCAGAGTTGATATTGAGAATTAATAGGTGTTGAATGCACCAGTTTAATTCATCAATTTACATTAATATTAATATCCTGTGAGAGAATGAGTTGCTAATTGTTGAAACTTAGTTTGTCCATTCAATTTAATTTAGATTTCGTGATGTATAAATACTGGGAGGTCCCAAAATAAACATTCAATGGGCGAGACTAGGGGGGATTAATTAGTATCAATATTATTGATGATTTTCAATATTTGTAAGTAGTAACACATAGTATAGTGTCTTCATTGTTGGTCTTCATTGTCTTCATTGTTGTCTTCATCAGTATTACATGGTTTCATTGCTAAAATATGTCAATATGACATTTACATTTGACTTTTTTTTAATACATTTTGTTTTCCTTCCCTTGTTTTTTTGCTGTCTTGATTGATTTTTAATAATGCATCATATTTTTATTTTTTTCTTCAATTGATTTATTTTTATGGATGCATTGTTTGTTTTTTCCATATTTGTATTGATTTGATTTTTAAGAACGCATCATCTTTTTGTCTTTTTCTTCAATTGATTTTTTTATGGATACGTTTTTATTTTTTCCATGTATTGATTGATTTTTATGAATGCATCATCTTTTTGGTTTTTTACATCAATTGATTTATTTGTATGGGTGCACGTTTTTATACTTGTGTTGATGTTAACAAATGTAGAACATCAAACATTAAATAATATTTCTCCATCCCTTATAAAAGTAATTGCATTAACAGTGATATAGCAGTACAGAAGGTAACAGTACACAGTATTGGCAACAATTGCACATAAAAATACTGTACACTCTGATGTAACAGAGTATTTGGTATCACAAATTAATATGCCAGTCGTGGCAAATATTATTATAGAAATAAATAGCAAGATAGATAATACTGTGACATTATAAAAAATCACAGGGATATCATCACAGATTGGACACAGCCATAACACAGGCGTGTGCAAATCACCTTTGACTTTTTGGCAACAATTGCACTTGCATTTTAACTTGAAAAATCACTATAAGCAGTGAATCACAGGTTGAAAAATCAGTCATGCCTTTAATAAGTCTTAAAGACCAGTTGGTATTGAGAATTAAGAGGTGTCTGAGGCACCATTTTAATTTTAAAAATTACATTTATATTATTATTCTGCAAGTGAATGCAAGTGAATGTTATTATAAACAGTTTTATTTGAGGCAGGTTTGCTTGACAGCTAAACCTGCAGGCAGTACATACATTCGGTGGCAACCTTGACATGCAATTAAATAATACCTACTGGGGTTTCCCAGTAACACATTTCATGGGCTCAATCCACATAAGTGAAATTCGATCAAATTCGATCAAACAAAAAATCAATGTCACTCTATTCCTAGGCGAGACACAATGTTTAGATTCAAATATTGCACGAGGAGCTCAGAATATCACGTGATATTATAGAAGATGTTATAATTGAGTAGTTTCTTAAGCGTATGAAACACTTTCCTCTCGTAGGAAAGAGGCAATATTATGAATATTTTAATTGAAACGTTGATGTAATCAGCTTGACAATGGGTGATTTTAACTGTGAACACACCATTGAATAAACTGCATGTTTAAATCTGCAAGTAGCACGCGAAGACTCTGTGTGAAAACCATTGAATTTGCGTTAAATGTTAAATTGGAATGTAAAATGTCAGTTATAATAATATTCAGAAACTATCTTGAATCTTTCTGTCTAGACTACACATTTGACAGTTCGTATCCACAATAACAATTTAGCGGTCTGACATAGTTCTTAGAGTGAGAAACTCGTTGAAAACATGATACAAAACATCCTAAAGTTTTAAAACTTGATCCCGGCCGTTGCCCTAAGAAATACGTAGGCGGCCAAGGAGCTCATTTTCACCCAAGAAAACATATATTTATCAGTCACTACGTGGCCTGGATTTTTGGGGTCAAATGGCATTAGGTGGAAGGGAACTGAACAATATATTTTTAAATAGTTATGTAGACGTCATAAATGTTTATTTTCTTAATTATTAAAATTTGAAAATATCGTAATGTAATATAATTTAATATTGGAAAACATGACTATGTCTAATCAATTTGAATTTAAATGTTAAAATTGCATTGCATTACCAAATCATTCAGTTTGATACGTCACACGATATATTTTGATTTGTTTAAAATCAATTAATCATATAATTATTGATTAATTGAACTATGAACTACTTTGTTGCTTCGATCACGTTGCACCACTATGAAGGGAATGTTTAATTTTCCTTGGCTTTGGATGAATGTCAATATTCGAGTAAAACTTCTAAGGATCCACGCGACCATGTACCTCAGTCAAAGCATAAACATTTCCCTCCATCACTCATCTGATGGAGCTCGAACTGGCGAGGCTCAGTTGTTTTTAAAACAATTGCATTTATCAAGAAGAAAGCAACAACAAACCTAACTCACAACTTGGCCCCGATAATACTCCACGCTGCGTACCTTCCCTCAACATTCAAAACTTCAGAATTTCCGCCCTCACATCTGGACCTGATTTTCTGTGATGTGGAATTTTAGGCCACCTGCACAAAAGCGCATTCCAATCACGCTGTGCATGCTTAGTGACAGTCAAAACAAGTGCCGCCAGGGCTGCTATTGGCCACTATTTTAAGTAAAGCCACTATTTTTCACAAAATAAGCAAGAAGCCACTATTTAGCCACTTTTTCAGTTATTCTATAATTATTTTCTGGAATTGTATTAAAATATAGTTTTTTTGTATTATTTCTAATATATATTAAAACATTTTAGTAAAAATGCTGAATTTCGCTGCACAGCATATTATTCGATTATTTTCGAATATAAATTAAGACTGGATTGTCTATGTTCCCTTATTAAATATACATAAAAGTGAGGCCCAGGGCTGAAATTCAACAATTTCGCTGCACAGCATATTATTCGACTATTTTCGAATATAAATTAAGACTGGATTGTCTATGTTCCCTTATAAAATATACATCAAAGTGAGGCCCAGAGGTGGGATTCTATAACTCCATTGCGACCGCTTAGCAATTTCTTCCATAAGGATTAACATTGAAATAATTGCTAAGCGGTCGCAATGGAGTTATAGAATCATGGCCCTGGGCTGAAATTCAACAATTTCGCTGCACAGCATATTATTCGATTATTTTCGAATATAAATTAAGACTGGATTGTCTATGTTCCCTTATTAAATATACATAAAAGTGAGGCCCAGAGGGCTGAAATTCAACAATTTCGCTGCCCAGCATTTTTCATAAACATTTCCCAATTGTTATTAATTTGCGTTGGTCTGTTTCACTTTATTTAATATGCACCCCAATAAGTTTGACAGCTACAAAAGGGCTGAAATTCTATTATTTCATTGCGCGGCATTTGTAAATAAATCGCCGAAAATTGTGTGCCAAAACGCATAGAAATGCTCCGAATTAAGTTATGAAATTCAAAAGTTTCCCGGGCCTGTGCGGACCGGACCAGCATTTGACTGGGGGGTCCCCCCCCCCCCAGTCCCTCCAATGTTCTCGAGCGCAATCGTATTTCCGCAAAATACCAAATTTATTTTGGTGAGTATGCAAAATGTGAGTATGCCATACCTTATGAAAAGCTCTGTGCACGCCTATGATTAGGTTATTCATAAAAAGTATTTGATACGTAAAGATAATTATAATAATTTGTGGTGTACACACTATTTAAGATGGGTGTTGTTAAATCAAATAGTTACGCAAAACATGATTAAAACAAGTTAATTATTCACAATGTTTAAAAGTGTTATTTTGGTCTTTACGGTACATAATGTTCAAATTGATTAAGCATCTTGCTATTTCTTAAATGAAATAAATAGCAAATGCTTTGGTGGGCTTTTTCATGGTTCAAAATCCATATCATCATCTGCCTTCAGCCACTATTTAGCCACTATATATGCAATTTTTGCCCACTATTTAGCCACTATTTCATCCATCACCGGCCACTTTTGCCACTTGTTTTGGAAGGTATCGTCAGTAGCAGCCCTGAGTGCGTCATCAGTTCGACCCCTCACTTGCACTTGGCCAGCCCTGCCGTGGCATGGAATAAGGGCGTAGAATTACATGCAAGCCATTCTTACTGGGAGGGAATTCGTAGAAAATTTGTTTTTTCACATTGAAAAATTACAGCCAGAATTTGTGTTTTAACAAATTGACTGCATTCCGGTAATAAAATGGTCAAGTAACTTTTAAAGGAAGTTTTTGTTGAAAAGGAACTTCCAGTTCCTCAGATTAGTCGAAGAACTTTAACTTTAACTAGTTCCCTTTTTTGGAAAGTACCGTAACTTATTTTGTGTAACTTGAATTCACTGACGCTATTGGCTACGCTAATATGTAAGCAGTTAGTGCAGACATAGGTCCATATTCAATGAAAATATATTTATGTGCTTTTTTCTTTACTTGGGTGCGCAGTGGCCGGCTAAGGTTTTTGCGACTTCCTTCACTTTATTTCTCGATTTATTTCAATAAAATATTATTGAGGTGTTTATTTTTTAAAGTTAGGTTTTAAAAGGAAAATTATTAGTTTTCGGAGAAAATCTGACACCAAGGTCACGTCAAGATTATTTTTGAATTGTAAGTTGCCATCTAAAGATTACCACAGATGAATTCCCCTGCCTAAATCGTAAAGTAGAACAGACGGGTATTGCATCTCGGGAGAACTGAACTTACAGACAATATGACTGCTGACTAGGCAATGAAATACAAAGCCATCTGGGACCCCATTCCTGAAAAAAGTGAGAGTGTGAGAAAAAATAGTGACAAAATTGTTATCAACCAAATAGAATCCAGCAGGCTTATAGATTCTATTGGCTGGTAACGATTTTCTCACTATTTTTTCTCATACTCACTCCCACTTTTTTCAGGAATAGGGCCCTTGCTTCGATATCACCTGTTAAATGAGAAGCGTCTCCCCTCCTTGCATCCGGCAATTACCACTTCCAGTATTTCCGAAGACGTCAATTGCCCGCGTAGAAGTGCAAGCTGCTAGATGCAAATCACATCGCTTGCCATGAACATTGCCAAGGCAAAGTGCAGCGTTGGTGCGGATCCCAAAACCAGCTCTGCACAGTTCCAATAGGCCGAACTACTGTCAATGCTTCCTCAAGTGCAATTCCAATCCTTTCCTGTGATTGGCCATCGCAGTGAAGTGATAATGACCTTGAAAACTGACGTGATGTGTTATGACCCGTGAAACAAGGAGTGTGGATAGCCTCTAGATTAAAATAGAATAGCAAACTAGAATAAACTAGAATACTAGACTAGAATAAAACTAGAATAGCCACGTGTAGCCATTACACGTATTCCATTACACCACTTTCACTTGAGAAGAAGTAACACATCTAAAAGAAGAAGATGAAAGAAGACGAAGAAGGAGGAGGAGGAGGAGGAGGAGGAGGAGGAGGAGGAGGAGGAGGAGGAGGAGGAGGAGGAGGAGAAGAAGAAGAGACGGCCCAGCAACACAAGCTGAAATAAAATGAAACGACGAAGAGGCCCAGCGACAGGAGCTGAGAGATGACGGAGAAGAGGCCCAGCGACAAGAGCTGAGAGATGAACGGAGAAGAGGCCCAGCGACAAGAGCTGAGAGATGAACGGAGAAGAGGCCCAGCGACAAGAGCTGAGAGATGAACGGAGAAGAGGCCCAGCGACAAGAGCTGAGAGATGAACGGAGAAGAGGCCCAGCGACAAGAGCTGAGAGATGAACGGAGAAGAGGCCCAGCGACAAGAGCTGAGAGATGAACGGAGAAGAGGCCCAGCGACAGGAGCTGAGAGATGAACGGAGAAGAGGCCCAGCGACAAGAGCTGAGAGATGAACGGAGAATAGGCCCAGCGACAAGAGCTGAGAGATGAACGGAGAAGAGGCCCAGCGACAAGAGCTGAGAGATGAACGGAGAAGAGGCCCAGCGACAAGAGCTGAGAGATGAACGGAGAAGAGGCCCAGCGACAAGAGCTGAGAGATGAACGGAGAAGAGGCCCAGCGACAGGAGCTGAGAGATGAACGGAGAAGAGGCCCAGCGACAAGAGCTAAAAGAAGCACGGAGAAGAGGCCCAGCGACAGGGGCTGAAAGAAGAACGGAGAAGAGGCCCAGCGACAGGTGCTAAAAGAAGAATAGAGAAGACGCCCAGCGATAAGAGCTGAAAGAAGAACGGAGAAGAGGCCCAGCGACAAGAGCTGAAAAAGAAGAAATAAAAAGGGGCCCAGCAACAGGAGCTTTTGACGAAGAAGGAAGAGTGTTTTTCATCTTCATCGTCTTCTCTTCATCACTTCGTCTCCACCGTCTTCCAAGATGTAGTGAAAGAGGAATTACGATTGCGACTGTCAGTTCGATTATCAGATGGAACTCACACTGTAATTGAGAAGCTTGGGGACCAAACAAAACTAACCCAACACACATTTGAGATCTAGATGAATTTGCCTGCTTCAAATCAAGTTTAATTGTTCAAAAAATCTGATATTGGAACTAAACATACATTAGTATAATCTCAGAGTAGTAGCTGGCCACACTGACTACTCTGAGGTATAGTAATTGTGTATAATATACTATTTCAAAGTGACTGATTATTCTTATAAACAATTTTTTGAGATAATGGTTAAAGTGGATTAGCTTTGCATTTTGTTCCCAAGCTCTTCAATTGATACTCAAATGCATACTCAACTAGATACTCTACTAGATACTCTACCCAACACCACTCTCCTCTCATACATACTCTACTCTCTTACATTCTCTACTCTCTTGCAAACACTAGAAATGATACTCGAACTGACACAATCGCAATCGCAATCGTAATCAACCCCGCTTCTTCACTACCTCTGCGAAAACGATGGAGAAGATGATGATGGAGAAGAATACGATGAAGATGAAGAAGACACCTTCCGACATCTTCGCTTCACAATAAAACGAACGACGAAGGGTCCCAGCAGCAGTAGCTGAAATATAAGAACAAATAAGAAGGACCCAGAGACAGGAGCTGAAATAAAAGAACAAAGAAGGACCCAGCAACTGCAGCTGAAATAAAAAGAACGAAGAAGGGACCCAGCGACAGGAGCTGAAATAAAAACAAACAAGCACCTACAGACAAACCACCCAGTACCTACAGACAAACTACCAGTACCTACGGACGAACAAGTGGCGACGTAATGGAATCATGTAATATCAAACGTGGTGCCTTCCAACTCGATGTTTCACAAGCCAGCAAACACATCAACGTCCGTTTTCAAGGCCAGTAAATCACTTCACTGCGATGTAATCACAGGAAAGTGTGGAGCTTGCACGAGAGGAAGTAATGACAGCAGTTAGACCCATGTCGGAACCAACGCAGTGCTGCATGAGATCCACACACTTGCCACACAATGCCCCGGCAGTTCAGCAAGACGATGCGAATTGCAAGTAGAAACTCAAACTAAAGACGGCTGGGCAGTGAGCGTGGCCTTGAAGAGTTTTTTAATCGATTTCTATCAATATATTATACCAATTGGTAAAAGATATTGATAAAAATCGATCAAAGACTCTTCAAGGTCAAACTCACTACTCCGCCGTCTTAACGCCAGCAATCCACATCTGCAGAAACACTCAAGTGGGAATCTGCAGACTACACGGAGAGAAAGTCACTCCTCATCGTAAAGATGACATCGAACATGATGACATGATATATCATTGCCTAGTCGAGCAGTCGATCATCTAATAAACTCAGTCCCCCGAGACACAATACTTACAATACGGCCCTTATTCTATAATGAAAACAAACCATCTCGGATCAATGATATTCTCATGGCCGTGAAATGATTTCGCGTTCGATTTAGAATAAGGGTGCAGGAGAATAATCTTTCCACCTTCGAATGCAACGCTATTCTTCATGACTAGACCCAAGCATATGCAAATAGATAATAGAATATGCAAATGCATGATTGAAATATTTAATCAAGAGAACACAGTAAAAACTGGATGTTTGAAAACTAGACGTATTTTGGGCTAAGTGTTTGTATAGTCGTTTTCGAAACACTTATAAACGTATAGACAGTTTCAAACACCATAGTGTCTTACTTTCATTCAAACGTTTATTGGTGCATATATTGTAAAACGCATGTTAATTCAAACGTTTTTAGCCACTTAACGTTTGAATCTATTCAAACATTTGCAAGTGTCTTAACATACACCAAAAATTGAAAATTGTATTAATCCTTACAACGTAATGAACTGTTGTAATCACAATTCGACAATGGATTTATTGATACAATTTTATATAGGTACTAGATGTAGAAGTTAAATTGGTTTGCCATCTCGGAGATTTAAACCCATGTCGGTTAGGTGACGCTGCGTAGAAGTCCGCGGCCCATCGAGCTGAGCTAAACAGGCAGATGGACAGTCACGCTGCTATACGTCAATATACGATGTTACACTACGTGTTCGATAATTGTAATACAAAGAAATATTCTTATGCATTGAACGAACGTTATAAAAATGATGTAGGTATTACTTACACATAATGAAACTGCAAATCTATAAGAAAAAATCTGTAACACTTTTGCATGTATTTATATTATTTTCTGATCTCTAATGAACACAGAACCTACACTGAAAATTCAAGTGAAGTGTTACTTGACAAATGTCTGTATTGCAATTTGCATTAGGTAGGTAGGTATATTCAACTTAGACTCTTCGAACACACCTATTTTCAGTTATTTTATTTTCAGTTGTATGTTTTAAAATAAATGTTTGATAAAATAAGTGTTTGAAATGAATTATGTTTGAAAATATGAAATCTGTGGGTTTTTTCAGACATATTAAAAACAAGCGTTTTTGAAATATAACTGAAAAGTGGAAGTGTGTAATTTTCATGCACACACTTGACACTGTATACAGCAAAATCATGCATCTTATAATGCATGTATACCTAGTTTACTCTTAACATAGAGTGTGTATTTCCAACGTAATGTATTAGATATTCTTTTGCTATCATTCTTTAAGTGTAAATTATATCAAATTTCATTGTATATTACTCTAGTATTGTATTAGCTGAATTCTGCTACAAACAATAAACTACTACTTAAAATAAAACGTTTCTCAAAGCTAGTGTATGAAATTAAGACATTATTTTGAATTAATGTCTTGCTTTCAAACATATTTTCGGTTTTCACACATGTCTGGAAATAAATTCAAACTTCATTTTTCACTGAGAAGTGCAAAAACAGTAATTACATTCTGTTTTTGCTGCCTTGATTTCAAAAATGTGCATTTTGCATATTTGGGCATATGTGATGTTATTTAATTTAGTTTGATTTGTATTCTCACAAATTATCTTATCGTGGAATAATTCCTGGGACTGACCGAAGAGAAATTCTTCTTGACGTCCTACAAGAAGGCCGTGGAAAACAAATCGACTGTCAAATGCTGCTCGTCGGGAATAAGTTTTAGTTAAAAATACTAAACACATTACTCGACATGTGTTTCTACGGAAACGAAACGAACGATTAGATTCAATTGTACACACAGAGCCTTGTTGTGTTCGCAACCATTCTGTTATTCGGCGATCACTGAACTCGCTTGGTTTCCGTGCCATGAATATTCTCGACCACAAAAAGTAGCGACATTTCACATTTACCGTCGAATTGTGCAGATCGCATATAAAACGAACGTATTTAGACTTGGTCCTAACTCTAGTTATAATCCATGACTATGACTTGTCATAACGACTAGTAAAGACTAGTGATAGTTTGCATGTCGAAGGTTCCACCGAATGTATGTACTCACCTCGCCGGCCAGGCCCGGTCTACCGTCTGAAGAAGCTGGCTATCTTGTTCTTCAAGTTCTTCAAGACGCGGCGCACTGGCCGGCAGATGAAACCCTCACGTACAGCAGGCCGCGAGACGTTCTGTAGGGCCGTCGGGCTGTTGGACTGTCGGGGGCGCGCGCCCCAGAGCGGTGGGCGGGGGAGGGGCAGGTGCACTCCGGCCCAGTCGGCCTCCCTCCTGGCCCGCTCTCGTGTGGCGCCATCTGGCAGGGGGCGTTCGCGGACCTGCTGGGCCATGTTACGAGGCGCATCTGCAAAAGACAACACAACCTTGAACCTACTGTATTCGCACAAAAAAGATCCACTCTGCACTCTGGTGATAGAAATGTGTACTTGAGGAAGTGGGATCAGCATTCTATTCTCATAAGAAACGTGTCGAGTTTGGATACCTCTACTTCATACACTATTAAACATAGAACCGTGAAAAAAGTAACGAGTATAGAAAAGATTATAATAATCTTTATCGATCTGTCACCTCTGAATTTTTCTCCGAGTTTAAATTGCAGCGTAATAATCAAGCAAACATTGCATCAGCCAATCAGAGGACAGGGAATGGTTCAACGGACCAATCAGGCCACTCTATAATCTGTAAATAACGTTATTTATCTCATACGGAAAGTCATTTACTAATTATTTAAACACAATAAATAAAATTGTGAGGTGACAGATCGAAAAAGCATCATCTTTTCTATACTCGTTACTTTTTCAGGGTTTTATGTTTAATAGTGTATGAAGTAGAGCTGGTATCTAAACCCTACACGTTCCTTATGAGAATAGAATTCCGATACCACATCCCCTAGTACCAAATTTCTATCACCAGGCGGCGACAGTTAGTTTGATTTAGCGAATAGCTTGAGGCCATTTCTAAATTAAACTTGACTCATACTCTGTAACCAACATGCGATCTGTGGATTGGACTTATCTTGTCAAGTATTTTGTTAGCTCTCTAGTGAGAACAACCTAAGAGACGTAACAATGGGGCATTGTGCGCACTCAGGTAAAGTAAGTGACGCAAAACAAAATTACCCGTTTCCAATCCTTAGATCGCATGTTCAATAACTTAGCTGACATTGGCAAAAAAATGGAACCGGAATCAGAACCGTTATTTTATTTTTTCCAGGAACCGGAACCGATATTTTTAAAAACTTGGAACCGGAACCGATATTCATTTGGGTTCCAGTCCCTGGTTTCTTCAATGTTAATTTAGCTGGATCCATTGTGCAGTTGCTCAATTCCACTGGTCAACATTTTCAACAAACTCAAGAATAGGCCCGCTGAAAAATCTTACGCGTGTGTTTTGAAAATACTGAAACATCATTAAATGAATAGTTTACTGTTATTTCACAATTATTTCATTGTTTTGTACAGTTTCGACTTCCCACTAAGGGAATTTTAAAACAACTACTCACACTACTTAACAATGCCGGAGTAATTGACGACCTGTTGACAATGTTGAATCCAAGCATACCTGAGGGAGTGAGTACCCCCACCCCCCCCCCCCCTCTACCCCGGGAAAATTATCTATTTCAATTGTGTATTTCTCTCAATAATTCACAAAGAAGTTATTTGTCTTTTTAATATACAAAGAAGCATCTTAAATGAGTTTTCATTTATGAAATTATAGCTCATAATTTGTAGTTGATTTCTATTCTATATTATCTGATGCAAATACCCAAAGAATAAACAATTGAGTTTATTAACTCAATTGAGAATTAGTAATTCATTTACTTTTAGTAATTGATTCATTTAGTAATTGATAGTAATTTAGTTTAGTAATTAGTAATTGAGAATAAACATTTAACACATGAGGTCAATGAAGTGCATTCGCACTTCACAAGAAATAATAAAGATTTAAGAACAGGATTAGTCAATTCGAAATATATTAAGCAAAATCCTTTAGGAGTTGGTGTTTCTTTTTTTATAATAAGTTAAGTGTGAATCTTAAGAAAACAGTTGATTATGACAGACTTCATATTTTTAAATGTAACTTAAAAATGTTCCATATTAAAAGTTGTTTTTATAGTTTTGATGAATTTTTATCTTTTGATCATTTATTTATGAACATGGTGGTTATAGTTTTAGCTTATTTATGAATTATGATTTTAATGTATGAATTGTATGGGAGGATGTTATTTTTATTATGATATTATATTGTAATTGACGTGTTATACCATGAAAATGGTCAAAAACAAAATAAATAATCTAATCTAATCTAATCTAACCCAAACGGCATTTCATATTCTGCCAAAAAAATTTAAAACCCTACTTTTCCCCTACTCTCACGCCGCTTGCACTGTCAATCTTGTCATTCTAGACCCTTTAGATTGCAGATCTGACAGACCCACCATGCTCTAAACTAATTTTTAACTAATCGTCAATCGAAGATAGGCGCAGTTTTAAAAATATTTGCTGCGCGGCAGTTTTCTGGTTGGCAAGCCCCCCAGACCCCCTCTTTCATCTTTCTATTACTCTTTTTAATTCAACACTGCCTTTTGAAGTCGTGCCAGAGGTCGTAATGTGGGATTAATTAGCAGAGTGAGACTGAAATGTGGTCGATATTGTGAAGCCAATACATGAAGAAACGCCTTGAAGAATGGTCACCTCGTTCAGTGGAATTATTTTATATCTATTTCGACAGAATTCATTTCGCCGTAATGTAACAGAAGTGACATTAATTTTAACTATTTTTTTTATTAAATTACATGTTTTATGTACTCACTGTTTCGCCTGTGGGCCTGTGCGAGGGCCTCGTGCGCGGCCTGATACTCGGCCAGGCCCTTGGCTCGCAGCAGGGCCTGCCGCAGCGCCTGGACATTTAGTGGGGCCTGGGCTGTGGTGGTTTTTTGCATGTTCTGCGGTGGGGCCTGTGGTGGTCCCCGAGGCGGGGCCTGGGCCATGTTACGAGGTGGATCTGCGAAAGACAACACAACCTTGAACCTACTGTATAGCTTGAGGCCATTTCTAAATTAAACTTTACTCATACTCTGTAACCAACATGCGATCTGATCTGGGGATTGGAAGTTTCTTGTAACTCAGTGTTTTGTTAGCTCTCTAGTAGTCCAGTAATTTTGTGATTATACCCACCACTAATTGCAACAGAAGGTTTCAATACATGAATCGATTCAGAAAAATGCCCTCTACAACATATCCAAAATCCTTCCGAATCCGAGTGCCGGAAGTACTTTTTAATCCATTTTTAAATTAATTCCCCATGTTAATTCCATCTTCCAAAAAAAAAAAAAAATTTATGTAACTCCGATTTTGACGAAACTTGGCAGAATTGTTCACCATCTTTAATGAACACAAATAGCTCTCTTAGCGTTTTGCTCTAAATCTCATCGTTTGGGAAATATGGCCCATTGAAGAGTAATATTTTAGTCAGTTTTCGACGTTTTAGGTCACTTTGAGGGCAATTTGACGTTTTGCGAGGTCCATATTTCCCAAACGATGAGATTTAGAGGAAAACGCTAAGAGAGCTATTTGTGTTCATTTAGGATAGTGAACAATTCTGCCAAGTTTCGTCAAAATCGGAGTTACTTGAATTTTTTTTTTTTGGAGGATGGAATTAACATGGGAAATAAACTTAAAAAGTGATTAAAAATTAACTTCGGCACTCGGATTCGGGAGGATTTTGGATATGTTGTTGAGGACATTTTCTGAATCGAATCATATATTGAAACCATCTGTTGGAATTAGTGGTGGGTTCAGCTCTTTTTTTGCTTTAAATTACTCGGCTATAGCGAGGTGAACCTAAGAGACGTAACAATGGGGTATTGTGCGCACGCAGGTAAAGTAAGTGACGCAAAACAAAATAACCCGTTTCCAATCCACAGATCGCATGTTCAATAACTTAGCTATGACATTGGCAAGTTAGATCCACAATGTCAAGTTTCGAGTTATTGAATATCGAAGTAATTTTTCACACTGATCCATAAATAAAATTTAAATATTGTTTTGTAATCAATTTGTATGCTCCTTTTCACTCAGGGGCGCCGTAACCGGGGGGCCAGAGTGGGCACTTGCCCCCCCTAGACGTCTGAAGGGGGAGCAAGAGTATCAATCTGCCCCCCCCCCCCCCCCCCCCCCCGGTAACGCATAATATCTTCAAAAAATTACTGGAAAGGACTGAATTTCAAAAAAATTCGCTGCGCGGCATTGTTACCTATGCCAGCCATGTGTCGAGAGTCTTCTGACGAAATTCAATTGATTTTGTTATTTTACAAAGAATATTACAATATTATTGAATCACTGAGGGGCATATTTATGAACATTCCTGATATGAGTGAATGATTAACTTTTATTTTCATACAATTCAAATGCACCAAAATCATTTAAAACCTGTACCTTAGTGGGCAGAAATTCTAAAAAATCCGCTGCGCGGCATTTTAATGTGAGAAATGTCTAAGATTTAATTTCATAATATCTGCATTTGAAATTGGACCTATTGTTAATGTGAATAAATGCGGAGAAATCATCCAAGACAAATCACTTTTCAAGTACATATAATCCCCATAAAAAACACTCCGTGTAAAAATACCAGCCAAGTCTCTTCAACTTAAAAAAAAAATTATGAAATCTTAAAATTCTGCACTGAAAAGTAGTGATATCAAAAAATTAGCCAAGTCAAAACATTATTTGAAAATCAAAAAATACTTGGCGCATCGTGTACATAAATAGCTTGGAAGTATAGGCCAATCATAAATTATACATGAAATATACATATACATAGTATACCTATAATGCCTTAAAAAAAACGATGCGCCAAGTATTTTTTGATTTTCAAATAAAGTTTTGACTTGGCTAATTTTTTGATATCACTACTTTTCAGTGCAGAATTTTAAGATTTCATAATTATTTTCTTTAAGTTGAAGAGACTTGGCTGGTATTTTTACACGGAGTGTTTTTTATGGGGATATCACTACTTTTTTCAGTTTATTCTTACAACTTACGTGTGACATATCAAATGAACTATTACTAAAACCTTAAAAAAAAAATACCCTTTACAATTTGGTTATTCTCATGAAAAAAACAAAGGTTTCATTCCAATCGGTCAACCCAGTTCCGAGATATGGAAACACTTCGGTTTTCAAAATGGCCGCTGAACTTTCTGCACTGCCACATAGAATTTATAACTATGAATTATGTGTATCATTTTTAGCTTTCTGAATATGTATTTATTGTATAGGAGGGGATTATAATGATTTATAAATTTTAATGACGTCATTTCCGGCCTCATAAATAGGAAAATTCTAGTTTGACTATTCATATTCCATAGAGATGGCCTTCCGAATCGTTTGGCACTAGTTTCATCCGATCTGTCAACCAGTTTTCGAGATATTACGTTTCTTCCGGTTTCAAAATGGCGGCTGAAATCACCGACCTCTTGAATTATAATTTAAACATGATTAAATTTTATTAAAAGCAGTCTCAAAAAGTATATTTATTGCATCAAAATGTAAATTTGTTAGATTTTTAAAATGTGTGACGTCATTTCCGGTTTCAGTATGGGAAACTGCAAATATTATTGATGATAATACATAAAGTTTACCATCTAAATTGTTAAGCGCTGGTTTCTTTCAAATCTATTAAGACGTTTTTAAGATATGATGTAATTTCTGGTTTCAAAATGGCGGCTTCCGGTTGGTTTTATATCAAGTCAAATGAGATATCAAAAGAACATACGTTACATAAATATCAAACTAATTGGATCAAATTTGTTGCCGAAATGCCAATCGATGAATTAAATTTCATGACGTCATTTCCGGTTTCGTTAACATAAATTTAAGTCTGTTGCTATTGATAATCCATATAGATGACCGTCCGAATCGTTTGGCGCTATTTTCGTTCCAATCGGTCTAGCTGTTGTTGAGATATGACGTCACTTCCGGTTTCAAAATGGCGGCACAAAAAATTCATGATGTGAAGGTTAAATCAGACGCCAAAAGTGCACACGTGGTAAAAATGTGAGATCAATCGGTTCAGCCGTTAAGGCTGTGGCCTGTTTACCGGATTTGAATTCCAGGAGACTACTACTACTACTACTACTAAGATTATTATTATTATTATGAAAACCGCCCTAAAACACTGTTTTCACGGCCCTCTAGCGTGCAAAGGGCGTAACCTAATGTTCCTAAATTTGGTATATGTTGTAGGGTGGGCCATAGCTCGAAATTAAGATATATCGCAACAATGTGAGATTTCCCAATTTGAAAAATCGCATGCCGTGAAGAAGGTCAGTTTCACCAATGATGTCGTCATTTATTTGTTCAGATAAAGATAGGTTTAAAAAGTGTGAAATCACGTAGAAACGTACTAAATTCATTCCTGAGATTCTAAATTTTCCTGGGGCTGTGCGCCCCAGACCCGCATGGTCCTGGGGGGGGGCTCTTCCCACCAGCCCCCCATTGTTTCTCTTGGCAGTCGTGTTTCCCACGCACATTGTCATTTACTGTGTTATTTTCTCCCTTTCTACCTTGATCCTAAGCAAAATGTGCCCCCCCCCCCCCCCCCCCCGCCCCTGAGAAAATAGATTTCGGCGTCCCTGTCACTGAAAGCCAAACTGTACATTACAAACCAGGGTCTTATTCTTGAGTTCAACCTTGTGCCGAATTAGTCGACTTTGCAAAATCAATCTTTAGTTTCTTCAATGTTAATTTTTGCAGGAGCCATTATTGTGCAGTTGCTCAATTCCACAGGTCAACATTTTCAACAAGCTCAAGAATAGGCCCACTGCAAAATCTTACGCGTGTGAACAACTTAATTAAATTCATAGTTTACTGTTATCACTATTCACAATCATTTCAGTGTTTTGTACAGTTTCGACTTCCCACGAAGGGAATTTTAAAACATCAAGTTCACACTACTCAACAATACCGGAGTATTATCACTTGAATTACATGTTTTATGTACTCACTGTGAGGCTCGTGGGCCGGGCGCAGGGCCGGGTGGTCGGCCAGGGCCTCTGCCAGGGCCTTGGCGAGGAGTAGGGCCTGCCCTTCTGTCATCGGCGGGGCCTCGTGCTTCCGCGACGAGGGCCCCGCTTTTAGGGCCTTGTGTGGGGAAGTCCACGGGGCCGGTTGTAGGGCCTGTGGCTCCTCCGGGGTCGGGGCACGAGGCGGATCTGCACAAGACAACACAACCTTGAACCTACGGTATAGCTGGAGGCCATTTCTACATTAAACTTTACTTATACTCTGTAACCAACATGCGATCTGAGGATTGGACGTTTCTTGTAACCAAGTATTATGTCTAGTGAGGTGAAGATGAGAGACGTATCAATGGGGCATTGTGCGCGCGCAGGTCAAGTAAGTAACCCAAAACAAAGTAACCCGTTTCCAATCCACACATCGCATGTTCAATAACTTAGCTACGACTTTGGCAATCAAGAAGTTTTAAAGTTTCAAGTTTTGAATATCGTAGAGATTTTTACATTGAAGACGAAACACAAATTAATTTGTTTGTTTAAAATCGAAGTTTCCGCAATATACCTAAGTGCACATTCTAAACTCACTCTAGTAAATAAATGCATACACTGGAGTAGGTACAATAATTATGACCTTGTGTATTAAAAGGGACCGGGTCGTGAGCATTTAACATGCAAATTTCGCATATTTTATGTACCTGTCACTCAGCCTGTATGATAGCTACCATCCCAAATTTTATTTTTCAAACAGCTACATGCATTATGATCCTAATGAAACTAGGATCTTTTTCGTAATACAAGTACTTTTATTTTTAATGACTTTTTCCTAATTGACGATTTTCACATCAAAATAACGCTGTTTTTTTCACCCAAATTATTTTTTAAACTTTTTATTTGGAGACCGATTTCTTAAATCCAAGGTCCATAGTTAGGGTATACTAAAACGAATACATGTTTAAAAAATGAAGGGTCTAGCTCTAATAGTTTTTGAGTTATAGGTACATGGAGCATCAAAAATGTGTTGCAGAGATAACGGAGATTAAAGTCAGGGTGAAAAATTGACTAGATATGATTAAGGTGGCTGGATCAATCGATTTTCTAAAGTATTGGAGAGCTTTCACTAACTTATTAAGTGTAAAAAAATCACGTTTATAAATTCTTTTAGCACATAATTTACTTGTAAGTAAACTGGGTAGTTGAAATAGACAACATTTAAATGGTATTTATACGTTATCTTATTATTTAGAGCAGTATTACTGCCCCAAAGAAGTTAGTTTTGATTTGGATATTGAAGAATTATCTAAAATTTTAACAATACGGTACAATATGGCAACATCGTACTTTGAAAATTTGTATTTGTGTGGAGTCATGATGGCTGAGCTTGCTGAGCTTACACCTAGAGTTTACTTTCATGAAAAGTCAGGGTATCTTTAGTAGGCATTTAGTGCCTTCTAACTACCTTGAGCACTCCCATGTTGCCAAAAGTATTTTGACTTGATTCGCAATTTGAATTGAATCGCCGATAACTTTTTATTTAGCACACGATGATATTGGTTTATATTTTTTTAATGAAAGTAAATAGAACAAAGATTCTTTCTTATATAGGTTTTTTGAAAATCCAACGAGCCAATTAATTAGAATCTTCATTTGTAGCAAATTTTTGAAACCTGCCATAAGATAACATGGGGAAAATACTGCTTCTTAGGCTGCATTTCACCAAGATTCTAAACCCGGGTTAGAGGCGGTAAACCTGGATTAAAGGTCCCTAAACCAGGTTTACCGCCTCTAACCCGGGTTTAGAATCTTGGTGAAACCGGCCCTTATTCGCCTATCTCGAAAACTAGACACGGGAAGTATTTTATTTTTTGAAGTGTTGTTTAGCGGATACCGATGAGTGAGTACAGCAAAATTGAACACTATCTGAAAAAATGGTCGATCGACCCAGCCACCTTAATGAGGAATCATTCCAGTCACCCGACAAAAAATGAGTTTTAGCAATACTAATTAATACTAAAAGGTATAACATGTTGATATCAATTTGTTCATAAAACTCCGCAAAAAATTAATAAAATTTAAAAAATTTAATAAAAAAATGTTGGTCTTCATGACCCGGTCCCCTTCAATATGATTATTAAATATACATTACCGAGGGCATACTGGAGGTCGTAATTTACGTACTCCAGTGATGATATGTGCTGATTTCCTTTAATTCTTTTTTTGTGAAGACAAAACTAGAGATTTTGAGGAACTGAACATTGACCAATTGCAAATTGCCCCTGAATTCAAGTTGGCTGAACTAGAAGGTAAACATTGGAGATGATATTTCATACATCGCTAAATCTTTTCAACGATTTAAATTATGAAAGATGTGAAAAATACAACTTGTGTCAAAGCTGAAACAATAGAGAAATATAGGATTTTCTATGATGGCATTATTACATACATTCTCACTAGTGGAGCCTGGCTCTGTTAAGAATATAGACTTAATAATACATTCTCTAGTGGAGCCTGGCTCTGTTAAGAATATAGACTTAATAATACATTCTCACTAGTGGAGCCTGGCTCTGTTAAGAATATAGACTTAATAATACATTCTCACTAGTGGAGCCTGGCTCTGTTAAGAATATAGACTTAATAATACATTCTCACTAGTGGATCCTGGCTCTGTTAAGAATATAGACTTAATAATACATTCTCACTAGTGGAGCCTGGCTCTGTTAAGAATATAGACTTAATAATACATTCTCACTAGTGGAGCCTGGCTCTGTTAAGAATATAGACTTAATAATACATTCTCACTAGTGGAGCCTGGATCTGTTAAGAATATAGACTTAATAATACATTCTCACTAGTGGAGCCTGGCTCTGTTAAGAATATAGACTTAATAATACATTCTCACTAGTGGAGCCTGGCTCTGTTAAGAATATAGACTAAATAATACATTCTCACTAGTGGAGCCTGGCTCTGTTAAGAATATAGACTAAATAATACATTCTCACTAGTGGAGCCTGGCTCTGTTAAGAATATAGATTTAATAATACATTCTCACTAGTGGAGCCTGGCTCTGTTAAGAATATAGACTAAATAATACATTCTCACTAGTGGAGCCTGGCTCTGTTAAGAATATAGACTTAATAATACATTCTCACTAGTGGAGCCTGGCTCTGTTAAAAATATAGACTTAATAATACATTCTCACTAGTGGAGCCTGGCTCTGTTAAGAATATAGACTTAATAATACATTCTCACTAGTGGAGCCTGGCTCTGTTAAGAATATAGACTTAATAATACATTCTCACTAGTGGAGCCTAGCTCTGTTAAGAATATAGACTTAATAATGCATTCTCACTAGTGGAGCCTGGCTCTGTTAAGAATATAGATTTAATAATACATTCTCACTAGTGGAGCCTGGCTCTGTTAAGAATATAGATTTAATAATACATTCTCACTAGTGGAGCCTGGCTCTGTTAAGAATATAGACTTAATAATATTTGCTAAAATTAATTAATTAATTAAAATGAATTGATTTTAGCTAAAATTAGCTATGCTGTAATTATGTTTCACATTTTCGTTAATTCAATGGTCCAAAAGTAATGATATAATTATTAAATATTATCTCCGATGTCTACTTGAGTGCAGCCGTCTCAATGAACTCGGAATAAGATATTTGAATAAACTCACGGCGTTGTAGCCAGCGGTCAATGTCGGCTGCGGTAAGTGGGCCCTGCAGGGTGGCCTGCGTGGAGGCCTGCTGGGGGCCTTGCAGGGTGGCCTGCGGGGGGGCCTGCGTGGAGGCCTGCAGGGTGGCCTGCGTGGAGGCCTGCGGGGAACCTTGCAGGGTGGCCTGCGTGGAGGCCTGCTGGGGGCCTTGCAGGGTGGCCTGCGTGGAGGCCTGCGTGGAGGCCTGCAGGGTGGCCTGCGTGGAGTCCTGCGGGGGGGCTTGCAGGGTGGCCTGCGTGGAGGCCTGCGGGGGGCCTTGCAGGGTGGCCTGCAGGGTGGCCTGCGTGGAGGCCTGTGTGGAGGCCTGCGTGGAGGCCTGCGTGGTGGCCTGCGTGGAGGCCTGCTGGGGGCCTTGCAGGGTGGCCTGCGGGGGGGCCTGCGTGGAGGCCTGCAGGGTGGCCTGCGTGGAGGCCTGCGGGGAACCTTGCAGGGTGGCCTGCGTGGAGGCCTGCTGGGGGCCTTGCAGGGTGGCCTGCGTGGAGGCCTGCGTGGAGGCCTGCAGGGTGGCCTGCGTGGAGTCCTGCGGGGGGGCTTGCAGGGTGGCCTGCGTGGAGGCCTGCGGGGGGCCTTGAAGGGTGGCCTGCAGGGTGGCCTGCGTGGAGGCCTGTGTGGAGGCCTGCGTGGAGGCCTGCGTGGTGGCCTGCGTGGAGGCCTGCTGGGGGCCTTGCAGGGTGGCCTGCTGCGACTGGCGCTGTGTAAAAAAATATGCATTTAGTTGTATTTCTTCATAAAACATAATGTTTTCAGAAACAATTGTACATTTTGGGGGGGGGGTGAAAATTCGACATTTTCGATTATTCACAAATATTTTCTCGTTATATTATCAAAATAAATTTTTCAAGAATGTTTAGTTCCTTCTAGCTATATCTTGATCATCCTGCTTAACTGAATCTCAATGTCATCTAGTGGAGCGGTCGCTCAACTCAGCCAAGACGTACCGTAAACATCTTTATAAAGTATCAATAAAAAAATTATTATGTTCTTATTTTCTAAACCGGAAGTGACGTCATAAATACACAATATTTAACTTATTTCAACAAATTATACTTAAAATACATACATAATTAACTTTCATTGTAACATAGACAATACAATTTATAAATTCAAGGTTGCAGTGTTTTCGGTCGCCATTCATGAAACCGGAAGTGACGTCATATATCTAAAACGCCTGTACCGATTGCAACTGACTAGCTCCTGCGTATTCATTCTGCAATTTATTTGAAAAATCAATTGTGAAAAATGAATAAAGAAATTAACGGTACGGAAATGGCGGCAGGAACTACTAAATGAAACCGGAAGTGACGTCATATATTACAAACGGCATAACCGATTTTACGGAAATATAGGGATTATGAATTCAGATGGTCGTTCATAAAGTATCAACTAGATTGTTTTCCTATTACCTATACCGGAAATCACGTCATATGCATGCTAAATGACGTCATAAATATGGTAATTGACACTAAATTCACCACTTTATACTTTTAAATAGATATTTAGTAAACGTTCTTTGTAAATAATTATAAATTCAAAGTTGCAGTGTTCTCTGCCGCCATTTTTAAAACCGGAAGTGACGTCATATATTTAAAACGCCTGTACCGATTGCAACAAAATTTTGGAATTGTGTAGGACTAATAATGAATTAAAGACGACATTATGTTCGGCCGCCATAGTTAAAACCGGAAGTGACGTCATATATCGAAAACGGTTGTACCGATTGCAACCAAATTTTGGAAATATGTAGGACTAATAATTATGAATTAAAGACGAGATTATTTTAAGCCGCCATTGTTAAAACCGGAAGTGACGTCATATATCGAAAACGGCTGTACCAATTGTAACCAAATTTTGGAAATGTGTAGGACTAATAATTATGAATTAAAGACGACATTATTTTCGACCGCTATTGTTAAAACCGGAAGTGACGTCATATATCAAATACGGCTGTACCGATTGCAGTCAAATTTTGGAAATATGTAGGACTAATAATTTTTAATTAAAGGCGACATTATTTTCGGCCGCCATTGTTAAAACCGGAAGTGACGTCATATATCGAAAACGGCTGTACCGATTGCAAACAAATTTTAGAAATATGTAGGAATAATAATTATGAATTAAAGACGACATTTTTTTCGGCCGCCATTGTTAAAACCGGAAGTAACGTTATTTATCGGAAACGTCTTTACCGATTGCAACCAAATTATGCAATTATGTAGGACTTATAATTATGAATTCAAGACGACATTATTTTCGGCCGCTATTTCAAAACCAGAAGTGACGTCATATATCGAAAACGGCTGGATCGATTGAAACGAAACTTAAGCTATTCTTCTTGGATAATCATTTTCATCTTATACCAAACGTAACTTTTCTTAGTAACCAAATCGGTTGAGGCGTATTTTTTTTAAAGAAATTAGTCCCTGCTCGGACATGTGCTACAAGCTGTATGAATAAACTAACAAAAGAAATGATATCCTAGAAAAAAACACTCCGTGTAAAAAAGCAGCCAAGTCTTTTTACTTTAAAAAAATTCAATACCGAAAAGGAGTGATATCAAAAAAGGAGCCAATTCAATGACATTTCCAAATATTTAATCGTATTTTTGAAATAAAAGAATAAACACCGAGAAATACTTTACAAAAGGTTTTTTAAAGGTTTTTTTTCATCGTTTTTTTAAAGACATTTTTCTATTCATAAGCATATGCCATTTATATACAACCGTCTTTAAGAATTTTTGGAATAATAGGGAAACATCTTTCAATTACATATTATACATACCTACGGTAAAATATTTTCTATTTGAATATGTACCGTAAAATGGGGTGACAAGGAATCGTGGGGTGACAAGAAAAAATTTCGGGAAAATAATTCAATTTCCAATATCTTTTACATTTTCTGAACAAAACATTTGAAATTCGCGCCACACTTAGAAGCTAGCTTGACGCAGTTGACTAAATGTCAGTGCTCACAATCAAGAAGGCTGTGACTGAGTGACAGCATCTTGAAAGTGCGCTCCAAAAGTGTCACAAAACGTTGTCGGCAAAACTTGGTCTGCCCACAAAATTCTGCTGAACGGTAAGCATCCTCGTATTTTTTTATTGCATTCCAGTACTATAATAGCTATAAAGAAAATTTATCATTCCTGTGAAATGCATCCTTCAATATAAAAAATATTGAAATGTGATTATGTTGCTTTTTGTAGGTTAAGTGGGGTCACAAGAAGCACAATGCCCAGAAAATACCAAGCCGATCCAAGAGTGAAAAGAAGGATCAAACCAAACTTAGCAACTATTGGAGTTGCCATGCAAGCTGTTAAAGATGGTATGTCCATCAGTATAGCTGCCACGACATACCAAGTTGACTATTCAACATTGTATCGTCACCTCAAAGCACCTCCGGGTTCGATGAAGTCAGCCGGCGGTCAACCTACACTCTCTGCCAGTGTGGAGAATTTGATTGTAGATCGCATAATTACTTGTGGGCAATGGGGGTACCCACTAGATACGATAGATCTGCGAATGCTAGTAAAAAGTTACTTGGACATGAAGGGTATGACAATTCCGAAGTTTAAAAACAACTTGCCTGGAAAGGATTTTGCTCAATCCTTTTTGAATAGGCACAAAGCGCGAATATCAGAGAGAATGTGTCAAAACATAAAGAGAAGCAGGGCTGGTGTGTCCCCAGAAGCCATTAATCAATATTTTGATCATCTATCTGAATCAATTGAAGGCATTCCGCCGTGTAATATCGTCAATTATGACGAGACCAACCTTTCCGACGATCCTGGTCGAAAGCGAGTATTGATTCGTCGCGGGACAAAGTACCCCGAAAGAATTATGAATTCTAGTAAGTCGGCTACGTCCCTAATGTATGCGGCTGCCGCTGACGGGACTGTTCTGCCGCCTTACGTTGTTTATAAGTCATTACACATGTATGGCTCTTGGACAACCGGAGGACCCAAAGGAGCGCGCTATAATAGAAGCGTATCGGGGTGGTTTGACGCATGCTGCTTCAGTGACTGGGTGCACACGGTTGCCGTTCCTTACTTACGTCGTCTTCCAGGCAAGAAAATGTTGATTGGAGACAACCTTGCATCACATTTGTCACCTGACGTCATTAAAACGTGTGAAGATTTAAATATTTCATTCGTGTTTCTTCCACCAAATTCCACTCACCTGACGCAACCAATGGATGTTGCATTTTTCCGTCCATTGAAAGGGGCTTGGCGAAAGATCCTAACTGACTGGAAGAAAGGACCCGGGAGGAAGGAGAGCTGTGTTCCGAAGGACGTGTTTCCTCGTCTGCTAAACCAGTTGTCCTCCGCTTTGGAGCCAAATCAGCAAGCCAATGTTGTCAAGGGGTTTGAAAAGTGTGGGATTGTTCCCATTGACAGATTTAAAATCTTGTCGCTTATTCCCAATGTGAGCGAAACGAATGGTGCTGAAGATGAAGAGATCATAAATGATTCCGTCTCTTCATTATTAAAAGAGATGAGATATGATGTAGCAAAGCCGCGCCAGCAAAGAAAAAAAGTTGTCGTGGTTCCTGGGAAGAGTGTCCTTGGAGCTGATTTTCAAGAAGATGAAGAAGTCGATGATTCATCGTCTGAGGAGTCGACTCAATCTGAGACTGAAGAAGACGATGAAAATCTGATGTGTGAGGAGAAAAGTGATGGTGAAGAGAATGAAGGAGAGGTGAATGAATGTGATTTACCGGTGGCCACACAAGAAAACAATCATGCAGTGTCTGGGATTTTCCCTGTTGAGCTTGCGTGTGACTTAAATCTTGAGGACTGGATTGTTGTCGATTACAGCAATCAACGTGCATCCTCTTCCAAGAAGAACAATTTCTTTTTGGGCAAGATTGTCGCGCTGCAAGACAGCGACGGCGAGTTTCAAGGTGACTTCTTGCGTGTGCAAAATTACAAAGAATCAAGTTTTGTTAAGCCTAATATTCAAGATATTTCATTGTTTAGCTTTGAACAGGTGATTGGCAAAGTTTTGAACCCACAGGTGTTAAGAAGGGGAGGTTTCAAATTTTCTATTAATCTTAGTAAATGGTAGGTAATTATGCATAGTAATCGCATACTTACTGATATAAATGTTTGATAATAGGTCAAATATGTTACTTTATATCTTATACTATCCTTATAAACATCCCTATTATTTTATAATAAATTAATTAATCAATTGTACCGTTAAAAGGAGAAAACTTCAATTTTTGCGTTAATTCTAACGATCGTTAATCAAAAAGTGTCTAATTATTTTTAAATGAGTAAAATAATACTTTTTTGATGCAATTTAATTTTTCTCAACGCCTCCCCATATTATAAATCACTGTAATCAGCCAAAACACCACTGTTTTCTTGTCACCCCAATAATGGATTCATGAGAATTTACCAATAAATGACCAATAACAATGGACCTATGGAATTTTTTCAATATATTTCAATCCCTATGTGTTCCTTGAGCCAAGACCTGAAATGGAATTTCTCAAAATTTTCAAAATCAAATTATTTTGGGAAATATGAGCCATCAAAGGTGAAAAATCTTCCTTGTCACCCCATTTTACGGTACACGATGAAACTTGTTGCCTATGTTT
>OW203761.1:53977174-54139011 GCA_934045905.1 Leuctra nigra
CACGCCACTGATTACACTGAACACACTTACGGTCGGGCCCGTGCTCCTTGGTAGCACCCCATCCCACGGCGCGACACATCGTGCCCGGCTTGGGACCGGTGAGTCCCGGCAGACAGACGGTAGTCACGCCACTGATTACACTGAACACACTTACGGTCGGGCCCGTGCTCCTTGGTGGCACCCCATCCCACGGCGCGACACATCGTGCCCGGCTTGGGACCGGTGAGTCCCGGCAGACAGACGGTAGTCACGCCACTGATTACACTGAACACACTTACGGTCGGGCCCGTGCTCCTTGGTGGCACCCCATCCCACGGCGCGACACATCGTGCCCGGCTTGGGACCGGTGAGTCCCGGCAGACAGACGGTAGTCACGCCACTGATTACACTGAACACACTTACGGTCGGGCCCGTGCTCCTTGGTGGCACCCCATCCCACGGCGCGACACATCGTGCCCGGCTTGGGACCGGTGAGTCCCGGCAGACAGACGGTAGTCACGCCACTGATTACACTGAACACACTTACGGTCGGGCCCGTGCTCCTTGGTGGCACCCCATCCCACGGCGCGACACATCGTGCCCGGCTTGGGACCGGTGAGTCCCGGCAGACAGACGGTAGTCACGCCACTGATTACACTGAACACACTTACGGTCGGGCCCGTGCTCCTTGGTGGCGCCCCATCCCACGGCGCGACACATCGTGCCCGGCTTGGGACCGGTGAGTCCCGGCAGACAGACGGTAGTCACGCCACTGATTACACTGAACACACTTACGGTCGGGCCCGTGCTCCTTGGTGGCACCCCATCCCACGGCGCGACACATCGTGCCCGGCTTGGGACCGGTGAGTCCCGGCAGACAGACGGTAGTCACGCCACTGATTACACTGAACACACTTACGGTCGGGCCCGTGCTCCTTGGTGGCACCCCATCCCACGGCGCGACACATCGTGCCCGGCTTGGGACCGGTGAGTCCCGGCAGACAGACGGTAGTCACGCCACTGATTACACTGAACACACTTACGGTCGGGCCCGTGCTCCTTGGTGGCACCCCATCCCACGGCGCGACACATCGTGCCCGGCTTGGGACCGGTGAGTCCCGGCAGACAGACGGTAGTCACGCCACTGATTACACTGAACACACTTACGGTCGGGCCCGTGCTCCTTGGTGGCACCCCATCCCACGGCGCGACACATCGTGCCCGGCTTGGGACCGGTGAGTCCCGGCAGACAGACGGTAGTCACGCCACTGATTACACTGAACACACTTACGGTCGGGCCCGTGCTCCTTGGTGGCGCCCCATCCCACGGCGCGACACATCGTGCCCGGCTTGGGACCGGTGAGTCCCGGCAGACAGACGGTAGTCACGCCACTGATTACACTGAACACACTTACGGTCGGGCCCGTGCTCCTTGGTGGCACCCCATCCCACGGCGCGACACATCGTGCCCGGCTTGGGACCGGTGAGTCCCGGCAGACAGACGGTAGTCACGCCACTGATTACACTGAACACACTTACGGTCGGGCCCGTGCTCCTTGGTGGCACCCCATCCCACGGCGCGACACATCGTGCCCGGCTTGGGACCGGTGAGTCCCGGCAGACAGACGGTAGTCACGCCACTGATTACACTGAACACACTTACGGTCGGGCCCGTGCTCCTTGGTGGCACCCCATCCCACGGCGCGACACATCGTGCCCGGCTTGGGACCGGTGAGTCCCGGCAGACAGACGGTAGTCACGCCACTGATTACACTGAACACACTTACGGTCGGGCCCGTGCTCCTTGGTGGCGCCCCATCCCACGGCGCGACACATCGTGCCCGGCTTGGGACCGGTGAGTCCCGGCAGACAGACGGTAGTCACGCCACTGATTACACTGAACACACTTACGGTCGGGCCCGTGCTCCTTGGTGGCACCCCATCCCACGGCGCGACACATCGTGCCCGGCTTGGGACCGGTGAGTCCCGGCAGACAGACGGTAGTCACGCCACTGATTACACTGAACACACTTACGGTCGGGCCCGTGCTCCTTGGTGGCGCCCCATCCCACGGCGCGACACATCGTGCCCGGCTTGGGACCGGTGAGTCCCGGCAGACAGACGGTAGTCACGCCACTGATTACACTGAACACACTTACGGTCGGGCCCGTGCTCCTTGGTGGCGCCCCATCCCACGGCGCGACACATCGTGCCCGGCTTGGGACCGGTGAGTCCCGGCAGACAGACGGTAGTCACGCCACTGATTACACTGAACACACTTACGGTCGGGCCCGTGCTCCTTGGTGGCACCCCATCCCACGGCGCGACACATCGTGCCCGGCTTGGGACCGGTGAGTCCCGGCAGACAGACGGTAGTCACGCCACTGATTACACTGAACACACTTACGGTCGGGCCCGTGCTCCTTGGTGGCGCCCCATCCCACGGCGCGACACATCGTGCCCGGCTTGGGACCGGTGAGTCCCGGCAGACAGACGGTAGTCACGCCACTGATTACACTGAACACACTTACGGTCGGGCCCGTGCTCCTTGGTGGCACCCCATCCCACGGCGCGACACATCGTGCCCGGCTTGGGACCGGTGAGTCCCGGCAGACAGACGGTAGTCACGCCACTGATTACACTGAACACACTTACGGTCGGGCCCGTGCTCCTTGGTGGCACCCCATCCCACGGCGCGACACATCGTGCCCGGCTTGGGACCGGTGAGTCCCGGCAGACAGACGGTAGTCACGCCACTGATTACACTGAACACACTTACGGTCGGGCCCGTGCTCCTTGGTGGCACCCCATCCCACGGCGCGACACATCGTGCCCGGCTTGGGACCGGTGAGTCCCGGCAGACAGACGGTAGTCACGCCACTGATTACACTGAACACACTTACGGTCGGGCCCGTGCTCCTTGGTGGCGCCCCATCCCACGGCGCGACACATCGTGCCCGGCTTGGGACCGGTGAGTCCCGGCAGACAGACGGTAGTCACGCCACTGATTACACTGAACACACTTACGGTCGGGCCCGTGCTCCTTGGTGGCGCCCCATCCCACGGCGCGACACATCGTGCCCGGCTTGGGACCGGTGAGTCCCGGCAGACAGACGGTAGTCACGCCACTGATTACACTGAACACACTTACGGTCGGGCCCGTGCTCCTTGGTGGCGCCCCATCCCACGGCGCGACACATCGTGCCCGGCTTGGGACCGGTGAGTCCCGGCAGACAGACGGTAGTCACGCCACTGATTACACTGAACACACTTACGGTCGGGCCCGTGCTCCTTGGTGGCGCCCCATCCCACGGCGCGACACATCGTGCCCGGCTTGGGACCGGTGAGTCCCGGCAGACAGACGGTAGTCACGCCACTGATTACACTGAACACACTTACGGTCGGGCCCGTGCTCCTTGGTGGCACCCCATCCCACGGCGCGACACATCGTGCCCGGCTTGGGACCGGTGAGTCCCGGCAGACAGACGGTAGTCACGCCACTGATTACACTGAACACACTTACGGTCGGGCCCGTGCTCCTTGGTGGCACCCCATCCCACGGCGCGACACATCGTGCCCGGCTTGGGACCGGTGAGTCCCGGCAGACAGACGGTAGTCACGCCACTGATTACACTGAACACACTTACGGTCGGGCCCGTGCTCCTTGGTGGCACCCCATCCCACGGCGCGACACATCGTGCCCGGCTTGGGACCGGTGAGTCCCGGCAGACAGACGGTAGTCACGCCACTGATTACACTGAACACACTTACGGTCGGGCCCGTGCTCCTTGGTGGCACCCCATCCCACGGCGCGACACATCGTGCCCGGCTTGGGACCGGTGAGTCCCGGCAGACAGACGGTAGTCACGCCACTGATTACACTGAACACACTTACGGTCGGGCCCGTGCTCCTTGGTGGCACCCCATCCCACGGCGCGACACATCGTGCCCGGCTTGGGACCGGTGAGTCCCGGCAGACAGACGGTAGTCACGCCACTGATTACACTGAACACACTTACGGTCGGGCCCGTGCTCCTTGGTGGCACCCCATCCCACGGCGCGACACATCGTGCCCGGCTTGGGACCGGTGAGTCCCGGCAGACAGACGGTAGTCACGCCACTGATTACACTGAACACACTTACGGTCGGGCCCGTGCTCCTTGGTGGCGCCCCATCCCACGGCGCGACACATCGTGCCCGGCTTGGGACCGGTGAGTCCCGGCAGACAGACGGTAGTCACGCCACTGATTACACTGAACACACTTACGGTCGGGCCCGTGCTCCTTGGTGGCGCCCCATCCCACGGCGCGACACATCGTGCCCGGCTTGGGACCGGTGAGTCCCGGCAGACAGACGGTAGTCACGCCACTGATTACACTGAACACACTTACGGTCGGGCCCGTGCTCCTTGGTGGCGCCCCATCCCACGGCGCGACACATCGTGCCCGGCTTGGGACCGGTGAGTCCCGGCAGACAGACGGTAGTCACGCCACTGATTACACTGAACACACTTACGGTCGGGCCCGTGCTCCTTGGTGGCGCCCCATCCCACGGCGCGACACATCGTGCCCGGCTTGGGACCGGTGAGTCCCGGCAGACAGACGGTAGTCACGCCACTGATTACACTGAACACACTTACGGTCGGGCCCGTGCTCCTTGGTGGCGCCCCATCCCACGGCGCGACACATCGTGCCCGGCTTGGGACCGGTGAGTCCCGGCAGACAGACGGTAGTCACGCCACTGATTACACTGAACACACTTACGGTCGGGCCCGTGCTCCTTGGTGGCGCCCCATCCCACGGCGCGACACATCGTGCCCGGCTTGGGACCGGTGAGTCCCGGCAGACAGACGGTAGTCACGCCACTGATTACACTGAACACACTTACGGTCGGGCCCGTGCTCCTTGGTGGCACCCCATCCCACGGCGCGACACATCGTGCCCGGCTTGGGACCGGTGAGTCCCGGCAGACAGACGGTAGTCACGCCACTGATTACACTGAACACACTTACGGTCGGGCCCGTGCTCCTTGGTGGCACCCCATCCCACGGCGCGACACATCGTGCCCGGCTTGGGACCGGTGAGTCCCGGCAGACAGACGGTAGTCACGCCACTGATTACACTGAACACACTTACGGTCGGGCCCGTGCTCCTTGGTGGCGCCCCATCCCACGGCGCGACACATCGTGCCCGGCTTGGGACCGGTGAGTCCCGGCAGACAGACGGTAGTCACGCCACTGATTACACTGAACACACTTACGGTCGGGCCCGTGCTCCTTGGTGGCACCCCATCCCACGGCGCGACACATCGTGCCCGGCTTGGGACCGGTGAGTCCCGGCAGACAGACGGTAGTCACGCCACTGATTACACTGAACACACTTACGGTCGGGCCCGTGCTCCTTGGTGGCACCCCATCCCACGGCGCGACACATCGTGCCCGGCTTGGGACCGGTGAGTCCCGGCAGACAGACGGTAGTCACGCCACTGATTACACTGAACACACTTACGGTCGGGCCCGTGCTCCTTGGTGGCGCCCCATCCCACGGCGCGACACATCGTGCCCGGCTTGGGACCGGTGAGTCCCGGCAGACAGACGGTAGTCACGCCACTGATTACACTCAACACACTTACGGTCGGGCCC
The DNA here is from genome assembly GCA_934045905.1 of Leuctra nigra. NCBI lineage: Eukaryota > Metazoa > Arthropoda > Insecta > Plecoptera > Leuctridae > Leuctra > Leuctra nigra. The sequence continues at coordinate 53,982,795 of OW203761.1, forward strand.
GTGCTCCTTGGTGGCGCCCCATCCCACGGCGCGACACATCGTGCCCGGCTTGGGACCGGTGAGTCCCGGCAGACAGACGGTAGTCACGCCACTGATTACACTGAACACACTTACGGTCGGGCCCGTGCTCCTTGGTGGCGCCCCATCCCACGGCGCGACACATCGTGCCCGGCTTGGGACCGGTGAGTCCCGGCAGACAGACGGTAGTCACGCCACTGATTACACTGAACACACTTACGGTCGGGCCCGTGCTCCTTGGTGGCGCCCCATCCCACGGCGCGACACATCGTGCCCGGCTTGGGACCGGTGAGTCCCGGCAGACAGACGGTAGTCACGCCACTGATTACACTGAACACACTTACGGTCGGGCCCGTGCTCCTTGGTGGCGCCCCATCCCACGGCGCGACACATCGTGCCCGGCTTGGGACCGGTGAGTCCCGGCAGACAGACGGTAGTCACGCCACTGATTACACTGAACACACTTACGGTCGGGCCCGTGCTCCTTGGTGGCGCCCCATCCCACGGCGCGACACATCGTGCCCGGCTTGGGACCGGTGAGTCCCGGCAGACAGACGGTAGTCACGCCACTGATTACACTGAACACACTTACGGTCGGGCCCGTGCTCCTTGGTGGCACCCCATCCCACGGCGCGACACATCGTGCCCGGCTTGGGACCGGTGAGTCCCGGCAGACAGACGGTAGTCACGCCACTGATTACACTGAACACACTTACGGTCGGGCCCGTGCTCCTTGGTGGCGCCCCATCCCACGGCGCGACACATCGTGCCCGGCTTGGGACCGGTGAGTCCCGGCAGACAGACGGTAGTCACGCCACTGATTACACTGAACACACTTACGGTCGGGCCCGTGCTCCTTGGTGGCACCCCATCCCACGGCGCGACACATCGTGCCCGGCTTGGGACCGGTGAGTCCCGGCAGACAGACGGTAGTCACGCCACTGATTACACTGAACACACTTACGGTCGGGCCCGTGCTCCTTGGTGGCGCCCCATCCCACGGCGCGACACATCGTGCCCGGCTTGGGACCGGTGAGTCCCGGCAGACAGACGGTAGTCACGCCACTGATTACACTGAACACACTTACGGTCGGGCCCGTGCTCCTTGGTGGCGCCCCATCCCACGGCGCGACACATCGTGCCCGGCTTGGGACCGGTGAGTCCCGGCAGACAGACGGTAGTCACGCCACTGATTACACTGAACACACTTACGGTCGGGCCCGTGCTCCTTGGTGGCACCCCATCCCACGGCGCGACACATCGTGCCCGGCTTGGGACCGGTGAGTCCCGGCAGACAGACGGTAGTCACGCCACTGATTACACTGAACACACTTACGGTCGGGCCCGTGCTCCTTGGTGGCGCCCCATCCCACGGCGCGACACATCGTGCCCGGCTTGGGACCGGTGAGTCCCGGCAGACAGACGGTAGTCACGCCACTGATTACACTGAACACACTTACGGTCGGGCCCGTGCTCCTTGGTGGCGCCCCATCCCACGGCGCGACACATCGTGCCCGGCTTGGGACCGGTGAGTCCCGGCAGACAGACGGTAGTCACGCCACTGATTACACTGAACACACTTACGGTCGGGCCCGTGCTCCTTGGTGGCACCCCATCCCACGGCGCGACACATCGTGCCCGGCTTGGGACCGGTGAGTCCCGGCAGACAGACGGTAGTCACGCCACTGATTACACTGAACACACTTACGGTCGGGCCCGTGCTCCTTGGTGGCACCCCATCCCACGGCGCGACACATCGTGCCCGGCTTGGGACCGGTGAGTCCCGGCAGACAGACGGTAGTCACGCCACTGATTACACTGAACACACTTACGGTCGGGCCCGTGCTCCTTGGTGGCGCCCCATCCCACGGCGCGACACATCGTGCCCGGCTTGGGACCGGTGAGTCCCGGCAGACAGACGGTAGTCACGCCACTGATTACACTGAACACACTTACGGTCGGGCCCGTGCTCCTTGGTGGCACCCCATCCCACGGCGCGACACATCGTGCCCGGCTTGGGACCGGTGAGTCCCGGCAGACAGACGGTAGTCACGCCACTGATTACACTGAACACACTTACGGTCGGGCCCGTGCTCCTTGGTGGCACCCCATCCCACGGCGCGACACATCGTGCCCGGCTTGGGACCGGTGAGTCCCGGCAGACAGACGGTAGTCACGCCACTGATTACACTGAACACACTTACGGTCGGGCCCGTGCTCCTTGGTGGCACCCCATCCCACGGCGCGACACATCGTGCCCGGCTTGGGACCGGTGAGTCCCGGCAGACAGACGGTAGTCACGCCACTGATTACACTGAACACACTTACGGTCGGGCCCGTGCTCCTTGGTGGCGCCCCATCCCACGGCGCGACACATCGTGCCCGGCTTGGGACCGGTGAGTCCCGGCAGACAGACGGTAGTCACGCCACTGATTACACTGAACACACTTACGGTCGGGCCCGTGCTCCTTGGTGGCACCCCATCCCACGGCGCGACACATCGTGCCCGGCTTGGGACCGGTGAGTCCCGGCAGACAGACGGTAGTCACGCCACTGATTACACTGAACACACTTACGGTCGGGCCCGTGCTCCTTGGTGGCACCCCATCCCACGGCGCGACACATCGTGCCCGGCTTGGGACCGGTGAGTCCCGGCAGACAGACGGTAGTCACGCCACTGATTACACTGAACACACTTACGGTCGGGCCCGTGCTCCTTGGTGGCGCCCCATCCCACGGCGCGACACATCGTGCCCGGCTTGGGACCTGTGAGTCCCGGCAGACAGACGGTAGTCACGCCACTGATTACACTGAACACACTTACGGTCGGGCCCGTGCTCCTTGGTGGCGCCCCATCCCACGGCGCGACACATCGTGCCCGGCTTGGGACCGGTGAGTCCCGGCAGACAGACGGTAGTCACGCCACTGATTACACTGAACACACTTACGGTCGGGCCCGTGCTCCTTGGTGGCGCCCCATCCCACGGCGCGACACATCGTGCCCGGCTTGGGACCGGTGAGTCCCGGCAGACAGACGGTAGTCACGCCACTGATTACACTGAACACACTTACGGTCGGGCCCGTGCTCCTTGGTGGCGCCCCATCCCACGGCGCGACACATCGTGCCCGGCTTGGGACCGGTGAGTCCCGGCAGACAGACGGTAGTCACGCCACTGATTACACTGAACACACTTACGGTCGGGCCCGTGCTCCTTGGTGGCGCCCCATCCCACGGCGCGACACATCGTGCCCGGCTTGGGACCGGTGAGTCCCGGCAGACAGACGGTAGTCACGCCACTGATTACACTGAACACACTTACGGTCGGGCCCGTGCTCCTTGGTGGCACCCCATCCCACGGCGCGACACATCGTGCCCGGCTTGGGACCGGTGAGTCCCGGCAGACAGACGGTAGTCACGCCACTGATTACACTGAACACACTTACGGTCGGGCCCGTGCTCCTTGGTGGCACCCCATCCCACGGCGCGACACATCGTGCCCGGCTTGGGACCGGTGAGTCCCGGCAGACAGACGGTAGTCACGCCACTGATTACACTGAACACACTTACGGTCGGGCCCGTGCTCCTTGGTGGCACCCCATCCCACGGCGCGACACATCGTGCCCGGCTTGGGACCGGTGAGTCCCGGCAGACAGACGGTAGTCACGCCACTGATTACACTGAACACACTTACGGTCGGGCCCGTGCTCCTTGGTGGCGCCCCATCCCACGGCGCGACACATCGTGCCCGGCTTGGGACCGGTGAGTCCCGGCAGACAGACGGTAGTCACGCCACTGATTACACTGAACACACTTACGGTCGGGCCCGTGCTCCTTGGTGGCACCCCATCCCACGGCGCGACACATCGTGCCCGGCTTGGGACCGGTGAGTCCCGGCAGACAGACGGTAGTCACGCCACTGATTACACTGAACACACTTACGGTCGGGCCCGTGCTCCTTGGTGGCGCCCCATCCCACGGCGCGACACATCGTGCCCGGCTTGGGACCTGTGAGTCCCGGCAGACAGACGGTAGTCACGCCACTGATTACACTGAACACACTTACGGTCGGGCCCGTGCTCCTTGGTAGCACCCCATCCCACGGCGCGACACATCGTGCCCGGCTTGGGACCGGTGAGTCCCGGCAGACAGACGGTAGTCACGCCACTGATTACACTGAACACACTTACGGTCGGGCCCGTGCTCCTTGGTGGCACCCCATCCCACGGCGCGACACATCGTGCCCGGCTTGGGACCGGTGAGTCCCGGCAGACAGACGGTAGTCACGCCACTGATTACACTGAACACACTTACGGTCGGGCCCGTGCTCCTTGGTGGCGCCCCATCCCACGGCGCGACACATCGTGCCCGGCTTGGGACCGGTGAGTCCCGGCAGACAGACGGTAGTCACGCCACTGATTACACTGAACACACTTACGGTCGGGCCCGTGCTCCTTGGTGGCACCCCATCCCACGGCGCGACACATCGTGCCCGGCTTGGGACCGGTGAGTCCCGGCAGACAGACGGTAGTCACGCCACTGATTACACTGAACACACTTACGGTCGGGCCCGTGCTCCTTGGTGGCACCCCATCCCACGGCGCGACACATCGTGCCCGGCTTGGGACCGGTGAGTCCCGGCAGACAGACGGTAGTCACGCCACTGATTACACTGAACACACTTACGGTCGGGCCCGTGCTCCTTGGTGGCGCCCCATCCCACGGCGCGACACATCGTGCCCGGCTTGGGACCGGTGAGTCCCGGCAGACAGACGGTAGTCACGCCACTGATTACACTGAACACACTTACGGTCGGGCCCGTGCTCCTTGGTGGCACCCCATCCCACGGCGCGACACATCGTGCCCGGCTTGGGACCGGTGAGTCCCGGCAGACAGACGGTAGTCACGCCACTGATTACACTGAACACACTTACGGTCGGGCCCGTGCTCCTTGGTGGCACCCCATCCCACGGCGCGACACATCGTGCCCGGCTTGGGACCGGTGAGTCCCGGCAGACAGACGGTAGTCACGCCACTGATTACACTGAACACACTTACGGTCGGGCCCGTGCTCCTTGGTGGCGCCCCATCCCACGGCGCGACACATCGTGCCCGGCTTGGGACCGGTGAGTCCCGGCAGACAGACGGTAGTCACGCCACTGATTACACTGAACACACTTACGGTCGGGCCCGTGCTCCTTGGTGGCACCCCATCCCACGGCGCGACACATCGTGCCCGGCTTGGGACCGGTGAGTCCCGGCAGACAGACGGTAGTCACGCCACTGATTACACTGAACACACTTACGGTCGGGCCCGTGCTCCTTGGTGGCTCCCCATCCCACGGCGCGACACATCGTGCCCGGCTTGGGACCGGTGAGTCCCGGCAGACAGACGGTAGTCACGCCACTGATTACACTGAACACACTTACGGTCGGGCCCGTGCTCCTTGGTGGCGCCCCATCCCACGGCGCGACACATCGTGCCCGGCTTGGGACCGGTGAGTCCCGGCAGACAGACGGTAGTCACGCCACTGATTACACTGAACACACTTACGGTCGGGCCCGTGCTCCTTGGTGGCACCCCATCCCACGGCGCGACACATCGTGCCCGGCTTGGGACCGGTGAGTCCCGGCAGACAGACGGTAGTCACGCCACTGATTACACTGAACACACTTACGGTCGGGCCCGTGCTCCTTGGTGGCACCCCATCCCACGGCGCGACACATCGTGCCCGGCTTGGGACCGGTGAGTCCCGGCAGACAGACGGTAGTCACGCCACTGATTACACTGAACACACTTACGGTCGGGCCCGTGCTCCTTGGTGGCACCCCATCCCACGGCGCGACACATCGTGCCCGGCTTGGGACCGGTGAGTCCCGGCAGACAGACGGTAGTCACGCCACTGATTACACTGAACACACTTACGGTCGGGCCCGTGCTCCTTGGTGGCACCCCATCCCACGGCGCGACACATCGTGCCCGGCTTGGGACCGGTGAGTCCCGGCAGACAGACGGTAGTCACGCCACTGATTACACTGAACACACTTACGGTCGGGCCCGTGCTCCTTGGTGGCGCCCCATCCCACGGCGCGACACATCGTGCCCGGCTTGGGACCGGTGAGTCCCGGCAGACAGACGGTAGTCACGCCACTGATTACACTGAACACACTTACGGTCGGGCCCGTGCTCCTTGGTGGCGCCCCATCCCACGGCGCGACACATCGTGCCCGGCTTGGGACCGGTGAGTCCCGGCAGACAGACGGTAGTCACGCCACTGATTACACTGAACACACTTACGGTCGGGCCCGTGCTCCTTGGTGGCGCCCCATCCCACGGCGCGACACATCGTGCCCGGCTTGGGACCGGTGAGTCCCGGCAGACAGACGGTAGTCACGCCACTGATTACACTGAACACACTTACGGTCGGGCCCGTGCTCCTTGGTGGCACCCCATCCCACGGCGCGACACATCGTGCCCGGCTTGGGACCGGTGAGTCCCGGCAGACAGACGGTAGTCACGCCACTGATTACACTGAACACACTTACGGTCGGGCCCGTGCTCCTTGGTGGCACCCCATCCCACGGCGCGACACATCGTGCCCGGCTTGGGACCGGTGAGTCCCGGCAGACAGACGGTAGTCACGCCACTGATTACACTGAACACACTTACGGTCGGGCCCGTGCTCCTTGGTGGCACCCCATCCCACGGCGCGACACATCGTGCCCGGCTTGGGACCGGTGAGTCCCGGCAGACAGACGGTAGTCACGCCACTGATTACACTGAACACACTTACGGTCGGGCCCGTGCTCCTTGGTGGCACCCCATCCCACGGCGCGACACATCGTGCCCGGCTTGGGACCGGTGAGTCCCGGCAGACAGACGGTAGTCACGCCACTGATTACACTGAACACACTTACGGTCGGGCCCGTGCTCCTTGGTGGCACCCCATCCCACGGCGCGACACATCGTGCCCGGCTTGGGACCGGTGAGTCCCGGCAGACAGACGGTAGTCACGCCACTGATTACACTGAACACACTTACGGTCGGGCCCGTGCTCCTTGGTGGCGCCCCATCCCACGGCGCGACACATCGTGCCCGGCTTGGGACCGGTGAGTCCCGGCAGACAGACGGTAGTCACGCCACTGATTACACTGAACACACTTACGGTCGGGCCCGTGCTCCTTGGTGGCGCCCCATCCCACGGCGCGACACATCGTGCCCGGCTTGGGACCGGTGAGTCCCGGCAGACAGACGGTAGTCACGCCACTGATTACACTGAACACACTTACGGTCGGGCCCGTGCTCCTTGGTGGCACCCCATCCCACGGCGCGACACATCGTGCCCGGCTTGGGACCGGTGAGTCCCGGCAGACAGACGGTAGTCACGCCACTGATTACACTGAACACACTTACGGTCGGGCCCGTGCTCCTTGGTGGCACCCCATCCCACGGCGCGACACATCGTGCCCGGCTTGGGACCGGTGAGTCCCGGCAGACAGACGGTAGTCACGCCACTGATTACACTGAACACACTTACGGTCGGGCCCGTGCTCCTTGGTGGCGCCCCATCCCACGGCGCGACACATCGTGCCCGGCTTGGGACCGGTGAGTCCCGGCAGACAGACGGTAGTCACGCCACTGATTACACTGAACACACTTACGGTCGGGCCCGTGCTCCTTGGTGGCACCCCATCCCACGGCGCGACACATCGTGCCCGGCTTGGGACCGGTGAGTCCCGGCAGACAGACGGTAGTCACGCCACTGATTACACTGAACACACTTACGGTCGGGCCCGTGCTCCTTGGTGGCGCCCCATCCCACGGCGCGACACATCGTGCCCGGCTTGGGACCGGTGAGTCCCGGCAGACAGACGGTAGTCACGCCACTGATTACACTGAACACACTTACGGTCGGGCCCGTGCTCCTTGGTGGCGCCCCATCCCACGGCGCGACACATCGTGCCCGGCTTGGGACCGGTGAGTCCCGGCAGACAGACGGTAGTCACGCCACTGATTACACTGAACACACTTACGGTCGGGCCCGTGCTCCTTGGTGGCACCCCATCCCACGGCGCGACACATCGTGCCCGGCTTGGGACCGGTGAGTCCCGGCAGACAGACGGTAGTCACGCCACTGATTACACTGAACACACTTACGGTCGGGCCCGTGCTCCTTGGTGGCACCCCATCCCACGGCGCGACACATCGTGCCCGGCTTGGGACCGGTGAGTCCCGGCAGACAGACGGTAGTCACGCCACTGATTACACTGAACACACTTACGGTCGGGCCCGTGCTCCTTGGTGGCACCCCATCCCACGGCGCGACACATCGTGCCCGGCTTGGGACCGGTGAGTCCCGGCAGACAGACGGTAGTCACGCCACTGATTACACTGAACACACTTACGGTCGGGCCCGTGCTCCTTGGTGGCGCCCCATCCCACGGCGCGACACATCGTGCCCGGCTTGGGACCGGTGAGTCCCGGCAGACAGACGGTAGTCACGCCACTGATTACACTGAACACACTTACGGTCGGGCCCGTGCTCCTTGGTGGCGCCCCATCCCACGGCGCGACACATCGTGCCCGGCTTGGGACCGGTGAGTCCCGGCAGACAGACGGTAGTCACGCCACTGATTACACTGAACACACTTACGGTCGGGCCCGTGCTCCTTGGTGGCGCCCCATCCCACGGCGCGACACATCGTGCCCGGCTTGGGACCGGTGAGTCCCGGCAGACAGACGGTAGTCACGCCACTGATTACACTGAACACACTTACGGTCGGGCCCGTGCTCCTTGGTGGCGCCCCATCCCACGGCGCGACACATCGTGCCCGGCTTGGGACCGGTGAGTCCCGGCAGACAGACGGTAGTCACGCCACTGATTACACTGAACACACTTACGGTCGGGCCCGTGCTCCTTGGTGGCGCCCCATCCCACGCCGCGACACATCGTGCCCGGCTTGGGACCGGTGAGTCCCGGCAGACAGACGGTAGTCACGCCACTGATTACACTGAACACACTTACGGTCGGGCCCGTGCTCCTTGGTGGCGCCCCATCCCACGGCGCGACACATCGTGCCCGGCTTGGGACCGGTGAGTCCCGGCAGACAGACGGTAGTCACGCCACTGATTACACTGAACACACTTACGGTCGGGCCCGTGCTCCTTGGTGGCGCCCCATCCCACGGCGCGACACATCGTGCCCGGCTTGGGACCGGTGAGTCCCGGCAGACAGACGGTAGTCACGCCACTGATTACACTGAACACACTTACGGTCGGGCCCGTGCTCCTTGGTGGCACCCCATCCCACGGCGCGACACATCGTGCCCGGCTTGGGACCGGTGAGTCCCGGCAGACAGACGGTAGTCACGCCACTGATTACACTGAACACACTTACGGTCGGGCCCGTGCTCCTTGGTGGCGCCCCATCCCACGGCGCGACACATCGTGCCCGGCTTGGGACCGGTGAGTCCCGGCAGACAGACGGTAGTCACGCCACTGATTACACTGAACACACTTACGGTCGGGCCCGTGCTCCTTGGTGGCGCCCCATCCCACGGCGCGACACATCGTGCCCGGCTTGGGACCGGTGAGTCCCGGCAGACAGACGGTAGTCACGCCACTGATTACACTGAACACACTTACGGTCGGGCCCGTGCTCCTTGGTGGCACCCCATCCCACGGCGCGACACATCGTGCCCGGCTTGGGACCGGTGAGTCCCGGCAGACAGACGGTAGTCACGCCACTGATTACACTGAACACACTTACGGTCGGGCCCGTGCTCCTTGGTGGCGCCCCATCCCACGGCGCGACACATCGTGCCCGGCTTGGGACCGGTGAGTCCCGGCAGACAGACGGTAGTCACGCCACTGATTACACTGAACACACTTACGGTCGGGCCCGTGCTCCTTGGTGGCACCCCATCCCACGGCGCGACACATCGTGCCCGGCTTGGGACCTGTGAGTCCCGGCAGACAGACGGGACGCACCCAGCGGTTGAACTTGACGGGGTTCAGGAGACGGATGAGCGCCAAGTCGTTGCGCATGTCGGCGCGGTCGTACAGCTCGTGCAGCACGACGTGCGACGCTGCGCGGTTCTGCTGCGCGGGAGAGTACGACAGGCGGCGCAGCAGACCAGCCTGAGTCTCGTAGTAGTGCTTCTCGAAACTGCGGGGAGGAGAGAAGAGTTACATGGGCAGCTCAAATGCATGCTCAAAATAAACGAGGCGTATTTTGTTTGCAAATTCAACATTTCTTTTTAATAATTCCACTTTGGGGTGGGGGGGGGGGGGGGCTATCCATGTTGCCCCGCAGAGCGTTTTTGACACGAAATTCCACTCTGCTTTATAAACACCACAACTTCGTTTAATTTCATTGTTGTCAACACAGTCATTTCGAGAAGGAAGTATCCACCATAACTGCATATTGTCGACTTTTGTCTATTTGCAATCGATAACTTGATATCCCGAGTGGAATCTTGTTGTAAGGTAATGACGTCGTACCTGTCCACGCAATGCGCCGCCGTCATGACCCATCTCTCCGACAGCAGGACGCCGCCGCAGTGGAAGGCGCCGTCGCGGTAGAGGGCGACGACCCAGGGGCTGGTGCCGGGACGGCTGGTGAGCCCGCCGACCACACGCTCCTCCGTGCGGAATGCCGGGGCGTCGCTGCCCTCGGACCGGTACGGCCGCGGCTCGGCGCCCTCGGAGTAGTACGTCTTGGGGTCCACGCCGTCCTCGCGCTCCTCCGTGCGGAATGCCGGGGCGTCGCTGCCCTCGGACCGGTACGGCCGCGGCTCGGCGTCCTCGGAGTAGTACGTCTTGGGGTCCACGCCGTCCTCGCGAGGGTAACGCTCTAAGTTCGACGCCTCCTCCAAGACCTTCTCGACGTCGTCCAGCAGCTGGATGTTAAACTCCACTTCGCCTGAAGAAAGATTGAACAATGGAATCGCAAAGATCTGAAGCTCTGTGTCAAACATTTGAAATGCAAAATCTATCAAGTAAGGTCACGCGACAGCTGCCAGTCGTTGAGAAAGAAATCTTCAATTTGATTTCATTCATCTAAACAGTGTGTCCCATGTTTAAAGCACTCAAAGAAAAAAAGAGTGTAATATCTAACAGTCAGAACGACAATTGGTCACAAAACATTATCACGATAACATTCAAAATGTTCCTTCACCAATCACCATCTGCTAACACTTCGACTCAACTAAACCTGCTACAGAGTACAGCTCATGCCACACTTGTGTGATATCTAGAGGATTTGGTATTACCAGGTATTACTTATAAGATTGATCTGAGTAACGAATGTTATAAAAAAGCTGATTTATAAATTATTCTATTTTCACTTTTAACTGAAATTGAGCAGTCATAATGGCTCCCTTACACATTGCGCATATACATTACTTCGTATTGATCGTTGCCCAATTACAGGGTGCTAGAAATAATTTACAGTGAAGACTAACTGATCCACTCGTCTCACAATTACACGTTTACCAGAATCAACTTCTTTCATTTAAAAAGTCAAATTCTACATAAATGATTCCCTTTCAATGTTGTGAAACAACTTAAAAATGGAAGATCTTCAATTATTATTGAATTCACACTGGTGGAAGAATGGCGTTTAATTCTCTTTGTCCTGTATTATTGTGCTTACCATTGGCAACAGATCGCAGTTTCCTCACAACCTCGGAGCTCTTCCCCGATTCCTCCGAATCAAATATATCAATCTCCATGAGCGGTCGCTCCCCCTGCATCACACTCTCATCGACATCCTTGACTAGGTCATCGAGATGCAGATACCTCCTGACCCTCTTGATGACCTCGTTGTGGTCGCCGACGATCACCTCTCCGACGTCGTGCTGCTCTCGCACGAGCGTCGTGCCGCAGGGGACGGGCGGACAGCGGACTTGCGTGGCGAGGTGGTTGCAGGAGGGCACGAGTTCGAGCCCCCGGTCGCGCGGCACGGCGAAGGGGCCGCGGTAGCCGCTGACGTAGGGCGTCATGGTGACCACGATCTCGGTGGGGTGCACGTGGGGGCCGACCTCGGCGCGGCAGGCGTCCAGCGCCCAGTCGCGCGCCGCCGTGCACACCGGGTACCACTGGCCGTGGTAGTTGCGGTGGAGGAAGCCGATGGAGTACGACACGTACATCATCTGCAACAGAATCACCCAGTTAGAGTTCCCCTTCGACATGATGTTGATGTACACTTAGCAAACAAAAAACAACAAAAAACAAAAAATGATCTCTCATTAAATCTGAGCGATTGAAAAATTTTAAATCGCACCATCCGAAGTCAGTCTGTGCTATATTCTTGTCTCATTCTAGTAGGCGACAGCTCTATTTCAAACCTGACCGGCAGCTAGTAAAATTTGTTCAACGATTATTTCTACATTTCTATTATACTCTTTGATACTAGTGGAACATTTCTGTATGTGAATAAAGAACTTATTATTTTTTATTTTGCCATGTACATGAGAGATAGAATGGCCGAAGTCCATTTTCTCGATATTGGGTTGCACACTTACTTTTGGAAAGATGTAATCAATATGAGGTACAGAATTTAATTGTTCAATAGTCTTATCTCATGATATTTATTTAACGTCACACTGTCCTACAACTGGGCTAATGGCGAAAGATGAATGATTATAATAATTGATAGGGAGATAGTCAGGCGCGTAGGAAGGGGGGGGGAAAGAATCACTTTTAACTGGTTTAAATTCCAAAAAACGCCCTGCGGGGCTGGAGCTGGGGGCCTTCGCCCCCCAGACCCCCCTTCCGGGTGTCGCAATCCCCCCCCCATGATGAAAGTAGTTCCTACGCGCCTGGAGATAGTGATGATGATGAAGAAGAAGAAAAGGTAATAATGGACGGCATGGAACGAGGCGGTCTTGGCTATTAGTCCATTGGCCTGGCGTTAGAGGAATAGAGGCAAAGAGGAATCATGAAACGCCTCAGTCCGGAATGACGGCCTGGACCTCCAGAGCGTTGCCCCGAGCCAACTTGCACGGTGTCGACGAGTACCTGGTGCTGCTCCACAGTCTCGGCGATGAGCGAGCACTCCATCTCGTCGCGGCCGTTGGGGCAGTCACGACGTCCGTCGCAGCGCGCCAGCAGCGAGACGCAGGCGGTGTGGACGCCGCGACGGTCCACGATGCCGCAGTCGAACGCGTTGGGGCCGCACTCTGGGGGGAGAAACCCGAAACACTGGAGATGGAAACACTCGGAGCAGCAAGCGGCGTGGCAATCGTGCAGATTGCTAATTAATGACATTACGGTTAGATAAAGTAGGAAAGAGAGGTAAGGCAGAGTTGTACTTCATTCGTATAGTATCCGAAATCAAATCAAGATGTTTTGAAGTTATCTACCACAAGAGACGGGGAACAGAATCCACATAAAATTGCACCATATCTCGGGAGTGTTTATTCATCTTTAAAACGCGTAAGTTCCCATACGTCCACTTTGAAAAACCTAAAACCTAAACCTAAATAGACTAGAAAAAAACTAAAATCTAAATTTCTATTGATAAAGACGCCTGCTTATGCTGTCAAGATAAGCCCCATTTGTATTAATTTTGTCGTTGTCAAATTATCACATTTCCCAGGTCTACCAACCTAAAAGCTGTAACACGCATAGACCTCGTACAATGGAGCCTTGTTATGTAGATTCTATACATAAATTCTTCACTTCAACACGGAGTTCTCCTGACTCACCGAAGCAGCCGAACTCGTCGTCGCCTCTGGGACAGTCGATGTATCCGTCGCAGTGCCTCTCCTTGTCGACGCGATGCTTGCACGAGCAGTCCATCTCGTCGCTGGCGTCGGGACAGTTGACCTCGCCGTCGCACCTAGCGACGCACATGTCCTCGCAGACCGACTCGCCGGCGTCGCACTCGGACCCTCTCGCCGTCGCGTTGCCGTGCGTCCTCGCGCCGCCGTCCTCGCCGCCCCTCCTCTCCACCACCTCCTCGGCCGGCGCCGCGCGGAACTTGTCCACGTGCTCGTCTTCTCGACGGTACGCCGCCGGCAGCTGTTGCGGATTGTAGCAGATCACCGGCTGCGCTGACGGATACCTCGGGAGGATCTGATTGCTGTACGCTTGCGCGCCGGTGGGGTAGGCGGCGGCGAGGGGGTAGTTATGACGGAGTGGTTGGGGATAGGCGCTAGGCGGGTATCCGCGAGGAGGGTATGCGCCGCCGGGCCCCGTCAGAGGGTAGCCGGTCTGTGGGTAGTAACATATCGGCATGTTCTGCGGGTAGTATCCGGCGGAAGGAGCGAGGACGAGTTGCTGACTGGATTGGAAGGATTCGGATCCGCTGGGAAGGAACTTGGCAGGTTCTGCGGCCGGTTGGACACGAGGGTCGGAGAGTTGTGGATTCACTATTCGACCTTGGGTTGGATCGGCTCGCGTAGTTCGTCTCAACACGCCTTCCATTTCTGGAACAGAAAGTAAGCTTGTTACTGGTCTGTGTGCTTCATAATGGAAACACTTGGGACCGGTTCTTCAATGCTCTGCTAAATTTATACAGTTGATTGGTACTCAATTGCCGTGACAAAAACCCATCATATTAGATTGGCAACTAAGTAACTGTTAAATAACTACAGATTTAGGGCATTCACAACTCTGCTAACTTTTAAACAGTGGATTAGGACTGTATTGTCATGGCAACAACCAATGACATTCCTAGAATGACTGTGTTAACTTAATTTCTGGTTTTAGCAAAGAATTGAAAATCTGGACCTTAAAGCTGGATCCACATAGACCGTTTTTGCGTTTTCCGTTTTCCGTTTTTCCAATCACAAGTCCAGAAACCGACCACGGCAGACATGTGATTGGTTAATAAGAAAAAAACGGAAAACTGAAAACGCAAAAACGGTCTATGTGGATCCAGCTTTACAGTGCATTGAAAAACTGGCCCCAAGTAATATAAGGAAGTATTTGCAATATAAAATATTTACAGTACTATCATAAAGTATTTAAATACAGGTAGATAATTAAAATAACTAGGAAAACGCTCAGTGTAACGCGTTGATGAGCGAGCACGGATACGTGCAAATTCTCGAACCGGAAATGCGTACACAACGCACAGAAAACATATACATCCATATTTAATTGAAATATGATCACTCAATCAATAAAAAAGTATATTATGCTTTTCATCGAAACTTTAAAATAGCATCTAAACACCTGGTTCATAAAGCAAATCAGAATCAATTCAATTGGCACTGGAAAACATTCATTTCGATACTTCATTACTGACAGATATTAAAAATGTCAATACATTCATACGTTCTTAACTGATTGGGATGAAATTTTGTAAAATAAGAGACAATATTGGTCTTAATGATCATGCAAAATATGAGTTTGATCAGAATTATTGAAGACCGTTTTCATTTTTCAGCCTATCACACAGAAAAAAATGGTTTCGTTGCGCCAACCAAAAATGTTTAGTTGGGCTATGTTTGGTTGGGCCAACTAATATTTTAGTTGTCTCCACCAAACCGAAAATTTATTTAGTTGTTAGGACATTAATTTTTAGTTGTCTGTACCAAAAAGTTTAGTTAGCAATTGTTTAGTTGTGAGAACTAAACCTTTAGTTCTCACAAACAAAACATTTTGGTTCAGAATTCTTTGATTGTAACAACTAAACTGTTTGGTTCTCGGAACCAAAGAGTTTAGTTCGTTCTGTGCAAAAGAGTACAACTGTGAAACTTCGGTTGTGACAACCAAATTGTTTAGTTCTCCTGAGTAGAATCGTATAAGAAGGTCCAACTAAACCTTTAGTTGCCGCAACTAAACATAGCCAACCAAAATGTTTGGTAGAGACAACTAAACCTTTAGTTGAACGTATATTGACTAAAAAGTTTGGTTGTCGCAACTAAAAAATTTTTACTGTGCAGGAGATATTTATTTAAATTTTAACCAATGAATGGATTTCAAAAAAAATTATGGTATGAAAACAGAGAAGGTTGATTTTACATGTGTGCAAAATTTCAGCTCGATCAAAGAAAAACTCTGACCTGTATAGCCAAAATATGAGTTTGATCAGATTTATCGAAGACCAGTTTCATTTTTCAATCTACCATCAGGAGATGTTTATTTAAATTTTAGCCAATGAATGGATTTCAAAAAAATTTGGGGTCTGCAAACAGAAAAGGTTGTCGTCACATGTGTGCAAAATTTCAGCTCGATCGAAGAAAAACTCTGACCTGTATACAGTCAGGTAACGGAAAAAAAAAAAAAAAAAAAAAAAAAAAAACAGAGGTCCGTGCCAAAAGAGCCAAAAGGAGACGCTCGCTTCGCTCGCTCAATAACTTCTTAAAAAGGTACTACCTATCGGAATGAATCAACTGGTGTCTTATAAAATGAATGAATCAACTCACCAGCGACCGCCAGACGCAACTTCTCCTTGGTCTCGGGTTCCATGACGACTCTCTCTTCCCTCTCTCTCCCACTCGTCATCTCATCGGCTGACCTCGGAGACTCGCGGTCGGTCTCAGCGGCCTCGTGGTTCCTCGCCGACGAGTGCGACTTGTGACTCTTGTGTATGTGCTTCTTGCCGGTCTCGTTCTCGTCCTTCTCCTTGCGCTTGCGCTCTGCGAATGTCGCGGACAGCGTCTTGGAGATGGAATGCGAGAGCTCCATCAGCTTGTCGATCTCGTCCTTGTTCATGCTGTGCTCGCTCGTCGTCTTCTTCCCGTGCGACTCTTGCGTCAAGGTCACCTTCTTGAGGTGGCCGCGGCGAGGCTTCTTCGTCGTCGTCATCGACACGTCGTCGTCGTCCTCGTCGTCATAGTAGTCGTCGTCGTCCGTGGAGGTGATGTCATCATCAGTCTGCTTCCCTTCGCCCTTATCATTTCCCTTCTTGTCCTTCTTCTTCTTGTCCTTCTTCTTCTTCGTCTCATCCTTGTCGATCTCGTTGTATTCGTCTTCATCGTCATAGCTGTAGTCGCTGGTCTCGGCCACGGGTCGCGCTGTGATCATTTCGGTCGCCTCTTCTGTGGTAGTCGTCGAGAGGGTGGTGACCTCCACGTTAGCCGCCGTAGCGGAGCCGTTCTTCATCGGCTGTTCCAAAAGAGACACGACGCCTGATAGTTTCTCGACGTTCTTCTTCAACTCCTTGACGTGTTTGCCGACCCTCTCGGCGTACTCCTCACAGTCCTTGGTCGTGGTGCTCGCGACCGCCAACTCCTTGGGTTGTCGTTCAGTCGAAGGTTTCAGAAGAGAGTCCAACGGATTCTCCATGTTCGTCGTGGAGAAGTCGTTGGGGTCGTCGTCGAACGGCCTCTTCAGTCCTTTGATGGTTCCGTCGAGGACGTTGTTCAGAGTGCCCAGGTTTGATGGAGTCCTCGTTGTTGCCCTGGTGGAGGGCGTTGACGTCGGAAAGAAAGAATTAGGTTTGTTGTTGTTGTTGTTGTTGATTTTACCAAAGGGACCTAAGTCGAAGGAATTCCCTGGTCGGGGAAATCGACCATCGCCAAGATTCATTTCATTGAAATCACCAGGAACCTGATTATTCCCTCGATTAGGCACCATGCGACCTGGCTCAATCCTATTCATAAAGTTATTCTCAAAATTTGGTCCGTTTGGAGGCATTCCAGGCATTGGCCGATTCGGCGGCATTTCTTGATCAAAATTCCGTTGAGGAAACCTCATTGGCGGCGGTCCCATGTCCCAAGGTCGAGGGTTTCCAACAGGAGGTTGCCGACCCTCTGGTGGCATCCTCATGGAGGGTGGCCCCATGCTCCAAGGTCGAGAAGCCTGGCGACCCTCTGACGCCATCCTCATGGAGGGCGGACCACGTCCCCAAGCACCGGGCGCTGACGACATCCTCATGTCGTAGAAGTCTTGCGGCGGCGCATGACGACGGACTTGCCGCTTGGAGCGGTGCACCTCGTCGTCCTTCTCGTGGGGGGAGTTTATGACGAACACGTGGACGCTGTCGACGGGCGCTGGAGGTCGAACCATGCGGACCTCCAGCTCACCGCCGTATGACGGGGTGGGGTCGACGTCGGAGCCCAGGGGACCGTCCTCGTTGATGTGTTTGTGATCTGAGAGAAGAGGACACGACGTTAGGCTTCAGACGAGAGGTATTAGTTGCATTCTGTCATGAGGGGACAGGGGGGGGGGGGTATTTCTCCCCGTCATCTGCTTTGCTGCAGGTGCAAATATGTGAAAACGCTCTAGTGACCTTCTTAGCCTGAAGGGAACTTTTCCTGGACTGAGAGAAACAACACAAGAAAGCTGCAGTGAAGAAGTGCAAGTCCAGAGCGATATGTGATGAGATGGTTTGGGTTCGAGCCCCGGCTACTCACGTGCTGTCGTGTAGTAGATGGCAGCACAGAGCACTAGCAACAGCACGGCGACTCCCACACAGTTGGCCACGCTCAGCAGGCTAGAGTGTCGTCCCCCGCCACGCCAGTCGCAGCGCCACCAGCGGATGTTGTTATCTGAATAGATTATTATGGTTTAACGGCGCGTCAACGACGAGGTTATATTGCGCACATTAATTTTTACTTTTAACTTTGTTGATTATAAGTGGAGGTCATGGGGAGGGGTCGACTTATCGGGCCCGATCCGGGGGAGTCCAGCACTGGTGGGAAGGCCAGGCCGGAATGGGGACAGACCGGATGGTGTGCGGCATCTGTCCGGCGGGACCCGATTTCAGGGGGATCACTATCTCGAGGGGGAAGGCCGGCCCGAGGGGACCGCAAATTCAAGGGAGGACATGGGTAGGTCGACCCTGGCCGCTCTTTGTCTGGGCTTCACCACTGACCTGTCCATCATAGGTATCCCTTACACATGAGCATATGCTCGCCGGAGTAGTTGCAGTGGATCATTGGCCAACACAAACCCCACCACCGCGCTAAGGTGGAAGCCGTCGGGGGGTCGGTCATGTCAACACAACTATTAGCTGGCGTGTTCTGCTGGAGAATGTCCTCCAGTGAAGATTCCAGGTATGTTCTTGGCGGGGGGGGGGGGGGGGGGGGTCAATGTTAATTATTTCACACTTGAAAGGAAGTGGAAGGCTATAACAGGCTATAAAAGGCGATAAAAGGCTATAAAATATATACCTATACAAATTGTGAAATTTTGGGAATATTACTTGAAATAGCTTTAACGTAAAATACCAATAAATACCGTGATATACCAATAGATTTTCAACTGAACAAATTTATTTCGAAATGTGAGGAAACTAGAAAAAGCATTGTTTGCAATTTTAATGTACCTAAATTTCTGGACAAAGTATAAAGTTCTGCTGAAGAAATGAAGAAATTTCAATAAAATATCATGCTGAATATACTTTAAAAAGAAACTAAATTCATTTGGGACATTTCAATTTTACCGGGGCTAACGCCCCGGTAAAATAGTTGGGCACCTCCCGAGCCCCCTCAATTGAGCTCATGCCTATATAATTGTGTTGGTGGAAAAGTTTTCCCGTTGTTAAATTTCAGATTCTGAAATAAGGTTTTGCATATTTTATTGTGCCTTTCCTAAGTTTTGATTTGACCGTCCGGAGAGAAATCTCTGAAATCATCACTGATGTTCTCCAACGTTCACCAGCAGCTTCTGAGCGTTTTATTGATTTCTTGGAAAATATTGTTAGTCGAGTAAAATAATGTTTCTTTTAAACTTTCAAGAAGGAACCAATACTTGTACACAATTCTTTATTTTGACAGTAAGTACAGTGCGTATGCATCAACGAAAAAAAAAACACTCTCAGTTTGGTATTCCTATTTTGCACGCATATCTTGGCCATTGTCCAGCACTATCTCCCCCCCCCCCCCCCCTCCATCCCTGCACCACAATAATAGGAGCAAGGTCAACCCCCAATTTCTAAACAATATAATTATCTGGCAATATGCAGCAATATTTGAAATTTATTTTGACGGGAAAAAATGGATATGGATCCAGGAATAAGGAAGGAGAAAATTTGTTAGAAGTTTGTGCAAGAAATGGATTGGTGATTGGAAATAGTATGTATGAGAAGAATGAAAAGAATATGATCACGAGGTATGGTTGGGATGGGAGATCGAAATCGGTAATTGATTATATAATATACAGTGACGCACTTAGAAAAATGGTATTGGATGTAAAGGTTGTACCGCATGTGGCGTTTGATGGTGATCATCGACTATTAATAGCGGATATACGAATGCCAAGAAAATGTGTTGAAAGAAGAAAAGCGAAGAGAAGAAGAAAATTGAAGGTATGGAGATTGCAGAATGATGAAATAAGAAAAGAATTTAAAATGGCAATAGAAGAAAATATGCCAGTTGGGGATCTTAATTTGGTAGAAGAGGAATGGATGAGTTTTAAAAATGCTATATTGACTATTACAGAAAATATATGCGGGAGGACAAAGGGATTGAGAAGAAGAAAGGAAACACCGTGGTGGACAAATGCAATTAAGTGTGCAGTAAGAAAGAAAAGAAAAGCATGGGTTAAAAAAGAAGAGTGCAGAACAATATTGAATATAAATAAATATCAAAGGATGAAGAGATATGTTCACTTTTTGGTTTCAGAAGAAAAATCGAAGACAATGAACGAATTTGTTGAATGCTAGAGAGGGACTTTGAGGCAAACAAAAAGATGTTATATTCTGTAGTAAAATGTAAGAGGCAAGATAATAGAACAACTAATTATATGGTAAATGAAAGGGGATGCCTTACAAATGATGTGGAGGAAATACAAGATATGTGGAAGCACTACTTTTCAAAGTTATTGAATGATGACAAAGGTGGTACTGAAGACAAGGAAATAAGTGAAGAGTGCGATAAATTGAATTGTCAAGATGATATGGTAATGTTTGGGGAAGTTGAGGTGGCAGTAAAAGGGATGAAAAATGGAAGATCGCCGGGAGTGGATGAGATAAGTGTGGAAATGATAAAGGCAGGTGGTAAAGCTGGATTGGAGTGGTTTTACAGAGTTGTGGCATCGGCATGGATTCAAAAAACTGTACCAAGGGATTGGAGGAGAGGTGTTATTGTACCATTGTTTAAGAAAGGGGATCGCAAGAAATGTAGCAACTATAGAGGGATAACACTCATGAGCCAAGGAGCGAAGATATACGAACGAATTATAGAGAAGAGGATACGAAGTGTAGTTGAAGAGGATTTGAAAGATGAACAATATGGATTTAGAAGAAACAGATCTACGATAGACCTTATATTCGCTATAAGGACCATTATGGAGAGAAATTGGGAGATGGGAAAGGAAATATAATTAGTGTTTCTGGATATTGAAAAAGCGTATGATCATTTGCCAAGGGATAGGGTGTGGGAGAGTTTAGAAAAGAGGGAAATAGACAAGAAGTTGATTGAAAGAGTACAGAGTTTGTATGTTGGATGTGAGAGTTGTGTGGAAACAGTGGGAGGAAGAACGGGCTGGTTTAGTGTGAGATCAGGAGTAAGGCAAGGCAGTGTGTTGTCACCTTTGCTGTTCATTATGGTAATGGATGATATAATTCGGGAGGTGGAAAGGAATGAAGATCTAGATTCGCAAACTGGGGTATATGCGGATGATGTTGTAATTTGGGGAGAGACTGAAGAGTTGGTACAGAAGAAAGTGGATGTGTGGAACGAAGTGATAAAAAGATATGGAATGAAGATTAGTAGTGAGAAGAGTGAATATTTGGTTTTGGAGAAGAAGAAAAATGGGCTTGTAAGAAATGGTTTGAAATTGGATGGAAAAGATATTAAACAAGTAGAAGATTTTAGTTATCTAGGAAGTTTGGTTACAAAAGACGGAAAGTGTTCGAAAGAAGTTAAAAGAAGAATACAGAAAGCAGACGGGTTTTATCAAAAAGTTAGAAAATTAGTATGGAATAGGGATTTACCACTTAAATTTAAATTAGTATTATACAAGCAATATTTTTTACCGATATTATGTTATGGGGCGGTGACGTGGAATTTGGGATGGAAGGAGGAGAGTATGGTACAAGCAGAAGAGATGAAGTTCGTGAGAGGAATGGCAAATATATCGATGGAGGAACATGTAAGAAGTATGGTGATAAGGAAGAAGATGGGTGTGGAGAGTGTTGGGTTCAAAATTGGGCGAGAAAGACTGAGGTGGTTTGGTAAACTTAAGAGAATGAAAGACAGTAGAAGAGCCAAAAGTGAATTTGGAAAGTATGTGGAAGGTAAAAGAAAAGTTGGGAGGCCAAGAGATAGATGGATTGAACAGGTGAAAAGAGATGTTGAGGAACGAGGTGAAAGATGGGAAGAAGTTGAAAGGAAACATTTGTGGGAAAATCAAGAATTATGGGAACAAATAGTTACTAAAGTGGAGGTAGTAGAGGAGGATGAGGATGAAGAAGAAAAAGACGGAGGAGAAGAAGAAGAATAAGAAGAAGGAGAAGAAGAACAAGAAGGAAAAAAGGAAGGAGGGGAGGAGGATGAGAAGGAAGACAAATGTGACAGGCCTGGCTAGCCGGCATTACTAAATGTATTTAGCCTATAAGAAATTTTTACTCTACCTAGTGTGGAATTAAGTGTTTATAAATGTAAATAAATATGTGATAATAAAAAAATAAAAATAAAAATTTGCCATACGGCGCTGCAGGTCCAGTTCAAATGCACAAAGATCAAAGTGCTTCACTCTGTCTTTAGATGTTTTGTTTGTGATATTATTTATGCGATGGACTCAGGAAATAGTTCTGAATGAAATAAATGGTTGAAAAGTTTTGAAGACATTATTGGTACATAATATCTCCTGAATAT
Source organism: Leuctra nigra (assembly GCA_934045905.1). Taxonomy (NCBI): domain Eukaryota; kingdom Metazoa; phylum Arthropoda; class Insecta; order Plecoptera; family Leuctridae; genus Leuctra; species Leuctra nigra. The sequence continues at coordinate 54,005,533 of OW203761.1, forward strand.
TTTGCTGCACTGCCGACTGTATGTTGAAGTTGTCAACTTGTCAGAGGACTCACATCAGTATTAGAAGGCAGTGAGTCATTATTGTTGCTATCAGTCACATCATGTCGTAGATGTTACAACATAATCGCATAGATGTCAGAACAAACCCAACAAAAGAGTAGTTTGTCAATTTAAACACACTCCAATTTTTAGAATTATTTTTTAGAGATGTTTCAATTTCATGAAATATTTGTGTGCGGTGTACAATTACCATTGTTTCATCAAATGTGTCGCAAATCGCAATGTTATGTTTTAGCAAACAAGAAGAAATGAGAATGTGAGTTCTTGCAATCAATCAATGTTTCAATCAATGTTTGCATAATCAGGAAATGCATTGTGTATGTTACTTCACTTATCACTTTGCATTAGCATATTGTTTAGTGATGTTGATAGTGACGTTTTGTGGCATATTCATTGATTTCATTACAATTAGTTTTGCAGATATGATACATTTGTGTTGCCTCGACGACAAATATCAGATAAACTACACTTGTGGTCGCGATCTTTGTCATGGAGGTGACATTTGGAACATAAACACCAACTTATAAAATACAATATTTGTGCCACAACACGGTGAAAATGTGAAATTTCTCTATTTATTTAGATTTTCACAAGTTTAGGAACAAATATTGTCTAAGATCGAATAAAACAATTTTCTATGCTAATTATTTTTCCCATCTTTCATAACTTGAATGGTACAAAAGTTTTAGCAATATTTATGAAATATTAAACCTCCATGTTTACCTTTTAGTACATCCGTCTCTGGGGGGGGGGGGGGGGGGGGAGATCCAGCATGCTCCGAAAGTTGTTTCGGAGCCCCACCCATTTCCCGACCCATTTTGTTCCCCATGGGTTCCCAATGGGTTGTTCCCCACCAATTTTTCTTGTTTGGGAACAAGAAAAATTCTTTGTTTCTTTGAACATTCAGAAAGATTCTTTGTTTGGGAATGGAAAATATTACAGTACTCCTGCTATGGACTAGAAACAACATTGTATTGCTACAGTGAAAATAGCGATGTTTAACGCCGCACTGATCTGCAACTGACGAATGGCGCCGGATGAATCATTATGATGATGACAGTGAGATCCATAAGAAAATGATGATGTGGAACAGGTAAGGGGAAGGAGCCGGTCCTGATCTATAGTAGCGATTCTTTTCTTGTGGGAAGGTCACGAAAAACTTCAGTCCGGAAAGTCACCGCGGGGATTGAACCCAGGACCTCAGAGTGTAATTCCAGGGATCCATGCCAGAGCCAACTTGCTCCACCCATATCAAAACCCGAAAGATATGACATTATCTCATTGAATCCGTGTTTCGCGTATATGATACGATATGATAAGTGATTACACACCTGGAGCGAGTGCGCAGGTCGTCTGCGCAGCGTCCAGACGCCGTCCATCCAGCGGGATCTCCTCCATGACAGCCATCTTGTCACCTGCAGGGCAATATTTCATTCTCGCGTCTTCAAAACACTCTCGAACACTAAAACACTAAACACCACCACCACCACAACACTAAACACCACCACCTCTCAAGCTAGACGACATCGAAACGAAGTTACCTACAGAAATACGAGATCAGAACGAGAATCGTCGACCTCGGTGGATCGAGAGTCAGAGCAAGACTGAGACAGGTTCACCGACAGTCGGGGTTGTTTGGTGGCTTTAGGGGAGGGGTAGATGATGATAATACGATTGGCTAAAATAATATTATCAAGTGATTTCCAAACAGCGCCGTGTTTCGATGGAAATGAAGTCATCGGTGTGGCAGTTACAGGAAGTGACTGTGAATTTGTCGTGGTCAGCAGCTCGCTTGGATTTCATGTAGTGTACGAACTTCTGCTGAGTCGCAGTCGTCAAGTACACCTTGCGTCATAAAATATGCTCAGCTCTACAGAGAGGACTGGCCTCGGCGAATTACATTGCACGTGTATTTTATCATCACGGAATATCATTTCCAATCAAAACTTTAGAAGAAACTAAGTAATTTTTTGTGCAATTTCTTACTGATTGGTATAAAGTGGAAACATCTTATTTTCTAATAACTGTCAAGAAACAGAAAGTGAAGATATTACCGGTTTATCTAGTCGGTTACGGAAGATTTTGGTTCCTGGCATTCCGAAGTTTCCGGGTTCCTTCCTTACTCACTTACTTTTTCCCAATGTTTATCACAGTCGAGAGGAGAGGCAAATGATGGGAAGGTTCCCTAATAGGTCACGCCCGCCTCAGTACATCGTTTATTCCTATTCGCAATTAGCCTAGTTGCAGAACAGTGCGCCGTTAAATAACATTAAAATATTAATAATATACGCATATTTATATGAATTCAGCGTTTTGCCGCAGGCCACGGCCCTCCCAAACATTCGCGCGGGCCCCCCTTGTGCCCCCCCAAACCAAATGTGGGAAAATAAATATTTTGAAAGACTATACTTTCTTCAATTTTTTGCACTGTTCAAATTATCAAATAAAACATCAGCTGGCATTGTTTTGCAAATAGCCGACTTTCATATGCCAGACATAATGAAGTTCCTAAGAAGTATAGCAGGGTTGACAAAAATTGGATAAGATACGGAGCTCAAAAATAAGGAAAGATCTTGTAATGGAGACTCTAAGTTTCAAATTAGAAAAGGAGAGATTGAAATGGTTTGGTCGATTGAAAGGGATGGGGCAAGAGAGGATACCGAGAAGGGAGGCAGATAGAGCAGCAATGGGAGGGAAAAGAAAGGCAGGGAGACCGCGAACGAAGTGGATGAGTGGAGTGAAGGTGGCTGTGGAAAAAGTGGAGAGACATGGGAAATGGTAAGGGACGAAAAATGGTGGGAGGACAGTTCATACAAATTAGTGTAGGGATAATTTTTTGAAGGCTTCAGTCTTTTTAATTATCTCCACCAGGCGCGTAGGAAGGGGGGGGGGGATGGGGGGAAAATCCCCCCTCTGATTCAATACCCCTCCCTATGTACTTATATATTTGTGTCAAGAAAAAAATGTGCTTAAAAAGTGTTAAAATTGCATAGAAATGCACCAAATTGATGTCTGAAATTCAAAAATTTTCCGGGGCTGTGCGCCCCGGACCTGCATTTTACTGGGGGCCCTCCCCCCAGACCCCTCATTGTCTTCGTAGACACTAGTATTTCCAGCTCAAGTTATTTTACATATTATTCCCCCCCTTGCAAATTTAGTTCCTACGCGCCTGATCCCCATGCCACAATTGAAAATATACATGTGAAAATACGTTTGCCCCCCCTAAGAAGTTTATTGCCCTACCTAGGCCCCCCCCCTGTATAAAAATCCTAGCGTCGTCCCTGAGGTGGGATTCTATAACTCCATTGCGAACGCTTAACAATTTATTCCATAAGGTTTAACATTGAAATAATTGCTAAGCGGTCGCAATGGAGTTATAGAATCAGGGCCCTGGTCTCTAGTCTTATGGCCACCTAGATCACAAGACATTCTTCAAACTCTGACAAACTCGCATCAATAAATAAGAGTGTTTTGTTTTTATACGGCTCTGCTTTTCAACATCAAAATATAAACAAAAATGCACGTCATCATGAATTGCAGTCTCATTTTATTACTTTTAGCTGCAGTTCTTTGCATTAATTCCGAGACGACGGGCTTGAGTCATGCACCTGACCCTCTCGAGGACCCCGTCAACGCGACCGAGTCTGCCTTGAGTGAGTCGATGAGCCTCCTCGACACCCTCGTCAAGTACCACCGCGCCGCCCACCGCCTCCGCGACCTCGTCCACAAGATCGACGTGCATGTCGAGGAGGCGCTCGTGGAGGTCACGCCGCCCGCCGCGGCGGTCGACCCCGAGGTCGTCTACGTCGACAACCACGTCAGCTGCTGGATGCTGACCGGCGTCGTGCAGAAGATCGACTACACGCACGCGCGGAGACGGGCGGCGTCGTACATGGCCGTGCCGCCGGCAGTCGTACGCTGCGAGGTCTGTCTCGCCATCGCCAGGAAGGTAATGAACTGCCGTGCCAACCATAACACTCCAACCACTTGTTTGACATTATTGAGTTATTGGTAGTGTAGGATCTTTGATACATTTTGACACTACTAAAAATGATCGCTCAATAAATCAGATTAACGTCACCGTTATGTCAATTGTAGCCCGATTCATTGAACTTCCCACATTCAATATTCCCGTTCAGTGAAATAAGTACAGTGGTCGAAAGATCAAAATTTCTCTGCAAGGCATAGGAGGGGGCATGCCCACTACATTCCAAAGTGTCCAAATTAAAAAAAAAAAAAAATTGGGGGCGCGCCTCCCACCGCCCCTTTATCCAGTGGCAAAGGGATTTCCTTACCTTCCCCCGACAGAAATCATGCCGGCCCGTTTACCTGGTGCAAATGTTTTTTTAAACAATACGTACACCATCCCCCATGAACTCACTTCCAATTCAACCACTGGTCACTTGCGTCGACGTTACGTCAATTGTACGTCGGTCTTCATCGGGATAATGTTTTGCTTTTATACCTCCAGATGAACGAGACCCTGACGGAGGCGCAACAGATGTCAGCGTCCATGCCGCTCTCCGATGACGTCAGCATGCGTGTATACCGGCGCGGACGCTCGACCTGCGTCGACGAGCTTCATCCCTCCGCCGTCGCGGCGCTGCTGAGGTCGACGTGCAGCCACAGCTTCGTCAAGTACGTCTTGAACAAAGAGGTTCTAGTCCTTGGTCTTGAAGGTCACATACTTTTACAGGGAGGCCGATGCGAGGATGAAGCAACATCGAGAAGCGTTCCACATTATTTTGAAGCCAACTATGGATGTCGTCGGCGGTTGGATGGGTGAGGGTTCAACTCTGCCTTGCCAGTTGCTGCCGTTGGGCCAGAGAGACTGGGGTGTTTGGGGGTTAGTGTGACGACCTCCCTCCACCTGTTATCAGTATCTTGACGGTGCGGGTTGTGGAGGCCCATGCTGTGAATGTCACACCGTCCTTCGGATGGACGTTGAGCCCCCTTGGTATCTTTCATAGGCGTAGGCTAATGCCGGTAGCGGGTTTCCTCTCCTCCCTTCTCTATTACATTCTCACTAGTGGAGCCTCGGCTATGTTGAGGAATATCTAGACTTGTGATAAATATCCGGAAGAACCGGGGCACGAACCCGGGACCTCACTGGCCGGGCGAGCGGTCTACCACTGATCAGTTCCCAGTTCTCCAGGATATGTACCACTTCGCACTTCTCTTCCTACCATCCAAACTCCACTGGAAGGATCCCACATTTTACCCCGATTGTCTTTCATCTGCCCACAGTTACGGGCTGCGTGAGTACAAGGGCGTGAGGTCGATAACAGAAGCCTACTCCTATACCGACTACGTGCCCTCCAACATGGATAACAGATGGCCGCAATTGTAAGATAAATCGTAGACTATACGCTAGAAGCAGAAGGCCCGAAGTACATTTACTCGACTTTGGTTTTACATTTGGAATCGTGTACTCGAGTTCTACACAAATGCAGTTAGGTATATGGAAGTATTCTATGTCAAAATACTGGTCATTGCAAATATGATTGGATGAAGCATGGGTAGTATTCAGTTACTGCACTGAGTTTACATCAAGAATAGAAGTGGGACTCCAGGCCTACTACTTCTAATGTACAGAATGAATTCTAGTTTGCATTATCAAGTACTAATTTAGGGTTGTACCTAGTTTGAAAAGAAACGAGAAAACTACTGAGTAGATTTCGCTTCCTGTTTTTAATTTAGATAAATTTCGCTTTGCATGAACATTTCGACAAAAAATTTGACGATTTTAAGACAACTGTTGTTATCTTTAAAAATTACTGACATTTTACGGAATTTTGTGCGTGTTTGTAAATATTTGTAAAATATCTTGAAAGAAACGTCAGATATTTTATCACTGCTTCTTTGGCGCATTTCATTTCAGTACTTTCCAAAGTCTGTAGAGCAGAAACTTGCAAACGCATGATTATTCACATCACATGCATGCAATACGAACAATGATGATTTCAGACATTTTATTCGGGGGGGGGGGGGGGGGGGGGCTAATGAAAAACTGGGGTGCAAAATTTAATCTGGAGAGGGGAGTGGGTGATCCAAACGTAGTCCGCGTAGGAACTACTTTCATCATGGGGGGGGATTGCGACACCCAGAAGGGGGGTCTGGAGGGCGAAGCCCCCCAGCCTTAGCCCCGCAGGGCATTTTTTTAATATAAACATTTTAAAATCGATCCTGGGATGCTAAACTTCTCAAATTACAGCAAATAGCTCCCTATTTTTCGTTTTAATGAAAACATAATTTAAGAATTTTGTTTCTATAGATTGTTTTGTCTCTGGGCTCGGGGGGGGGGGCTCCCCCCCCCCCCCGAGACATGCCTGAAATCATCACTGAATACGAAGGCTCGCTCATCAACGCGTTACAGTTGAACGTAGTCGCGCGCTTGTCTGTCTGTAGACTGTCACCACTCTGTCACGAGTATCTGGACGCATATGGAGAGATGGCGCTGTACCGCGACTGGCTGAGGGACAGAGATGCCGTCAGCCTGCTGTGTCAGTGAGTGTCTTACCACATCATGTTACGAGGGTACAATGTGATGTTTTTGTTCAACTTGGTACACGGACCCTTTCCTATAGTCAAGGCAATTTTTACAAAAATTATGGCGTTAGAACCGTATAAAACTCGTACTGAAAAATACAAAAATCAAAAAGTTTCCCGCGCAGCATTTCACCCTTCTTAAAATGTAAATGTTAATTTGTAATTTGCGTGGATGTGTGAATGTGAATGGGGTTGAAATATCTAATCTGGTGCGTTTGAATGATCGGCGATATAAAGGGGGCTGGGGGGGGGGGGGGGGGGGGAGCACCAAAATGTATTTTAGCCAAGGGCCTGTCCTTCTCTAGTTACGCATGTGGATCCATTTGATCATAAGTCTGGATTGCCCTGTCTGCCTTGTGTGCGTTGAGCATGCATCCTCCTTACACTATAACTTGCACTTTCCTTGCACTTTGTACTAACTTATGGATATGTTATAGGATAGCAGGGTCCAGGTCACAACTGCTTAATTCACGTGGTTATTTAAACATGATAAAGTTATATATAATTTGTCGAGAAATTATGAGCAAGACAAAATATCAAATTAAAATGGTTCCATAATAACATTACTTCAAAAGACATTTCAGTTTCCAGTGTGAATCTGAATTACTCATTTGCTCTTCTTTTGATTGGTTTGTCATAAAGTTACGTGTTTGCAAAATAATGGATTTAGTTACTTCTTATTTCAGCTCATACCAAATAGTGTGTGATGCTTGTGACAGTTGTGCATCAAAACGTTATTACAGCATCTTTCAAACGTCTTAATATAATACCCCATCTTATACCATATACCATAAATCAGGCACTATTTGTACTGTGGCTTTTCCATCAGCATACGAAATAAATTGATTTAATTGAAAAATTGAAGTTGAAAGTAGTACGTAAAACGGGTCTCTAATCTATTTTTTTTAATTGTATTTTTTGTATTTGGATCGCCTTTCATGCCTTGCGCCTAGCAAATTCGACACTTGACACTTTATAACCTAATCTACAACACCGTACATTTCTTGTTCTACTTCTGAGACCCCCCCCCCCCCCCCCCCTTTTTCAAACAAATGTGAATATTGTGTACTGCACATACATTGTGTACACGAAGACACTTCTTGTCACAGAACTTGAGCTCAACTTTCATATCATTTAGAGCATGTTCTAATTTCCATCATTTGACTCAGCAGTTGAACAAGAAATTGCTCCGTCTAAATCAAGCTTTACTCTCTGAGTCTGAATGAAAACTCTCCCTGCACAGCGACGTCTAAGAATGTGTTGATTTCATTGCAGTAACACCGGAATCACGAGAGACTGCGTCAACATCGACTTCATCTCCTCCACGTGATGAGTCCGAGAATACCAGACATTTCATTCCATTGCCAGCGGGTTTCATCTGTGTACACCAAGTTTCATCCATCTTTTCCGAAACCATTTTGTAAACATCTTATTTCTGATGGGATTTCAATGAACGTTTTACGTGGATTTATTAAATGAAAAAACACACTAAATGTATTCTCCTTCATTTAGGTTTAGTTAAGTTGTATTTACTTTAAGCTAATTAGAGAGATCAACGCAACAACATGGAAAACACAAACAAAATATAGATAATAAATCATTCCCTGGCCTGAAAACAACGTAAGACACATACCATTTTGGTCTCTCAAATGTTGTACAATTTCGACTCTTTTGGTGCTGGACTTTTCTCAAACTGTATGCACAAGTTTACGTTTTTGAAGTTTGAAGTCATCTGTGCATAGTGATGTTCGAATGAATTTACAGTAGAACGTTGCATGGTTACTATCTAAAACACACATAATATATTATTTATTCAATTCTCCGCAACATCTTGACCACATGGACTAATTCTGCCAGGGGATGTCCGTCGCGCTCCCATCGTCTTCCCGATGAACCATCCATCGCCTCCCCCTCTCCAGACTTCCGACTCCCTTGGTCATCGCCCTCCTCCGCCTCCACAGCGCCTCGACGACGCCCAGGAGGACGCCGACGACGCCTCCCAACCCCAGCATGAAGAACGCCGAGTAGACGTCGCTCAGCCTCGCGCTATGGAACGTCGACTCCATGACGCAGCTCGGCATGTCGGGGAGGATGATCTCCCGGATGCGGTCCAGAACGCCGACCTCCTTCATACGCAGCAGACTCAGGTTGATGATGCGCTTGTAGGGGGAGTGGCGGTGCATGGGGAGCGCGAGGACGCTCCTCGCCGCCTCCACGGGCAGCTCCTGGACGTCGCAGCGCTTGTCGTGCGCGATCAGCGAGTGCAGCGCGTTGCGAGCGAGACGGGCGGAGACGAAGAAGGCGTAGCCGCCCTTGGCGACGCGCGTCATGCCGACAGAGGCGTCGGGGGCGCCGTTGTTCTGGTAGATGCTCTGCAGGTAGAGGCGATGTAGTATAGGATCGTGAGAGTTCTGCAATAGAAGACATTGATCACGCTTGATAGCGTCGTGACGGAGGCGTCGGGGGCGTCGTTGTTCTGGTAGATGCTCTGCAGGTAGAGGCGATGTAGTATAGGATCGTGAGAGTTCTGCAATAGAAGACATTGATCACGTTCGAAAGCGTCGTGGCGGAGGCGTCGGGGGCGCCGTTGTTCTGGTAGATGCTCTGCAGGTAGAGGCGATGTAGTATAGGATCGTGAGAGTTCTGCAATAGAAGACATTGATCACGCTTGATAGCGTCGTGACGGAGGCGTCGGGGGCGTCGTTGTTCTGGTAGATGCTCTGCAGGTAGAGGCGATGTAGTATAGGATCGTGAGAGTTCTGCAATAGAAGACATTGATCACGCTTGATAGCGTCGTGACGGAGGCGTCGGGGGCGTCGTTGTTCTGGTAGATGCTCTGCAGGTAGAGGCGATGTAGTATAGGATCGTGAGAGTTCTGCAATAGAAGACATTGATCACGCTTGATAGCGTCGTGACGGAGGCGTCGGGGGCGTCGTTGTTCTGGTAGATGCTCTGCAGGTAGAGGCGATGTAGTATAGGATCGTGAGAGTTCTGCAATAGAAGACATTGATCACGTTCGAAAGCGTCGTGGCGGAGGCGTCGGGGGCGCCGTTGTTCTGGTAGATGCTCTGCAGGTAGAGGCGATGTAGTATAGGATCGTGAGAGTTCTGCAATAGAAGACATTGATCACGCTTGATAGCGTCGTGACGGAGGCGTCGGGGGCGTCGTTGTTCTGGTAGATGCTCTGCAGGTAGAGGCGATGTAGTATAGGATCGTGAGAGTTCTGCAATAGAAGACATTGATCACGCTTGATAGCGTCGTGACGGAGGCGTCGGGGGCGTCGTTGTTCTGGTAGATGCTCTGCAGGTAGAGGCGATGTAGTATAGGATCGTGAGAGTTCTGCAATAGAAGACATTGATCACGCTTGATAGCGTCGTGACGGAGGCGTCGGGGGCGTCGTTGTTCTGGTAGATGCTCTGCAGGTAGAGGCGATGTAGTATAGGATCGTGAGATTTCTGCAATAGAAGACATTGATCACGTTCGAAAGCGTCGTGGCGGAGGCGTCGGGGGCGCCGTTGTTCTGGTAGATGCTCTGCAGGTAGAGGCGATGTAGTATAGGATCGTGAGAGTTCTGCAATAGAAGACATTGATCACGCTTGATAGCGTCGTGACGGAGGCGTCGGGGGCGTCGTTGTTCTGGTAGATGCTCTGCAGGTAGAGGCGATGTAGTATAGGATCGTGAGAGTTCTGCAATAGAAGACATTGATCACGCTTGATAGCGTCGTGACGGAGGCGTCGGGGGCGTCGTTGTTCTGGTAGATGCTCTGCAGGTAGAGGCGATGTAGTATAGGATCGTGAGAGTTCTGCAATAGAAGACATTGATCACGTTCGAAAGCGTCGTGGCGGAGGCGTCGGGGGCGCCGTTGTTCTGGTAGATGCTCTGCAGGTAGAGGCGATGTAGTATAGGATCGTGAGAGTTCTGCAATAGAAGACATTGATCACGTTCGAAAGCGTCGTGGCGGAGGCGTCGGGGGCGCCGTTGTTCTGGTAGATGCTCTGCAGGTAGAGGCGATGTAGTATAGGATCGTGAAAGTTCTGCAATAGAAGACATTGATCACGTTCGAAAGCGTCGTGGCGGAGGCGTCGGGGGCGCCGTTGTTCTGGTAGATGCTCTGCAGGTAGAGGCGATGTAGTATAGGATCGTGAAAGTTCTGCAATAGAAGACATTGATCACGTTCGAAAGCGTCGTGGCGGAGGCGTCGGGGGCGCCGTTGTTCTGGTAGATGCTCTGCAGGTAGAGGCGATGTAGTATAGGATCGTGAGAGTTCTGCAATAGAAGACATTGATCACGCTTGATAGCGTCGTGACGGAGGCGTCGGGGGCGTCGTTGTTCTGGTAGATGCTCTGCAGGTAGAGGCGATGTAGTATAGGATCGTGAGAGTTCTGCAATAGAAGACATTGATCATGCTTGATAGCGTCGCGACGGAGGCGTCGGGGGCGTCGTTGTTCTGGTAGATGCTCTGCAGGTAGAGGCGATGTAGTATAGGATCGTGAAAGTTCTGCAATAGAAGACATTGATCATGCTTGATAGCGTCGCGACGGAGGCGTCGGGGGCGTCGTTGTTCTGGTAGATGCTCTGCAGGTAGAGGCGATGTAGTATAGGATCGTGAGAGTTCTGCAATAGAAGACATTGATCATGCTTGATAGCGTCGCGACGGAGGCGTCGGGGGCGTCGTTGTTCTGGTAGATGCTCTGCAGGTAGAGGCGATGTAGTATAGGATCGTGAAAGTTCTGCAATAGAAGACATTGATCACGCTTGATAGCGTCGTGACGGAGGAGTCGGGGGCGTCGTTGTTCTGGTAGATGCTCTGCAGGTAGAGGCGATGTAGTATAGGATCGTGAGAGTTCTGCAATAGAAGACATTGATGACGCTTGATAGCGTCGCGATGGAGGCGTCGGGGGCGCCGTTGTTCTAGGCAATGTATCATTGATCAATGTACACTAGGCCAAATAAAAAATGGTCGGTGAACAAATTTGAATGACTGCTGGTAATGTTCCATAACAATCAATGCTTGCTATAATCATTAAAATAAGAGTTTATTTATTACTAGAGTGTGACAAGGAGATTGCTTGGAGTGGCTTTTGATGGTGTTATATAAAATCATATTCCCCCGGTCACCCATCCAACTACAAACCGCGCTCAATTGTTTAACCTCGGTGATCTGACGAGAACTGTGGTATCTAATTTCCAAGAAATTGCCGTACCCCTGAATCTACCCTGTCACCTAAGATTTAATTTTTACCGCTTGGCGGCGTGCTGCAACGTTAATTGTCGAATGGTGAACAAGGAAAGGCATAAGCCGTGTTTATTGTCAATCCGATTAGTACAGACTCAATGTCGGGCTCCGGACTTGAAGAACACAATAACTAGGAAGCAAAGGAAGGAGGAAAATGTAGTTACTTTCCTTGTTTACAAAATATTTACTCCAAGTCTCATAAATAATTCTGACTCGTAATTGCATCTGTACCCGATTCTTATCAGTCTCTCGATTCAGAGATGACGTTAAAAGAAGACAATGGGAGTTTTCGTATCTTGTCATTATTATACAACATTCATAATTGTTAATAAATACCAACTGCAATGCACCGATGCAATGCACCTGCAATGCAACTTACCGATTTTGAAGATAGGGTCAGAAGGGAATCAGTAAAAACCATATTTCATTCATTGTGTTTCTAGCAAATACGAAGCACCAATAGATGAAATAACGATTGTATGTTCCCACATGGTTATACAAACAATTACTATCTTTCAAAATTCTTAAATTGGCAACACAGCTGTTATTACTTCACTGATAAGTGCTGAAAATTTGTAAAATATGAGAACATTTTGCTTTTCGACCAATGGGAATATACATTTCTTAAATTAAAAAGAACCAATTAAAGATTTGGCGGAAACTTTGAAATTTTTTATAAATTGTTGGTCTCAATGACCTTGCAAAATATCTAATTTATTGGATCAACAGTAGATATTTTAATTTTAAACTTGAGCCAAAGCAACGGCAATCAGTCTGCAAACACTGAGTTGGTCCTTATGTGCAAAGTTTCATCTCGATAGAAGACGGTGCGATCCGCATATACAGGTCGCATACTGTCGTATACTGGCATCACAGAAGATCAACAACAAAAATAAAACTACAGAGGTCAATGACAAAAGAGCGAACGGAGACGCTCGCTTCGCTCGCCCAACAAGAAATCGATACTTTTTACAATTATATGTGTTGTTCTTTCCTCTTCTCTCGCATTTAGGCTACTAGGAAAACGCTCAGTGTAACGCGTTGATGAGCGAGCACAGATTGCAACAGCTCCAGCCAAACAAGATTCACGATACGACAAAATACGATTTTCTTTGCAACTTTTCAGTCTCCATACGTAAGTTGATGTGAAAACCCTAATACAAACTACAAGATGAAAAAATACTTTCCTGGACGGCTGAATAACAGAAAGTTGAAATGTTGAGCAATTATACCAAAGTATACCAAAAACTACCAAAAAAACGCAGAAAATAATAGTTTTTGGGCAAACCTTGGATTTTACGAAAGTCGGAGCCCATGGCAAATACTTGACACAAAATAACTCTGTGCGAAAACATTTTTACTTGGAATTGTTGACAAAGTTTGCAAATAAATAAGTGTTTGGTATTTAGAGGAAATGCATTCATTCATCTGCAAATTATACTGATCTTAGTACCATTAGTTTATTCTTCAGTTTAGTAAAGCTCCACTTCGGGAAATGCCAAAAAACATTTACCATAATGTATTGAGACATAGCTTAAAAAAAACAGTCAATGTAGCCTGCCTGAGGTTAGTTTAAACTGAGTAAATAAGCCCCGGAACTAATGCAGAACGTAATGGAAATACACAGAGTTGTCTGAAGTGGAGCTTAAGCTTAAACTAATGGTAACCCCATAAAAAACACTCCGTGTAAAAATACCAGCCAAGTCTCTTCAACTTAAAAAAAATATAAGAAATCTAAAAATTCAGCACTGAAAAGTAGTGATATCAAAAAATTGGCCAAGTCAAAACTTTTCAAAAATTACTTGGCGCATCGTGCATATAAATAGTATAGAAGTAGGTCGGTAATCTAATATACTGAATGTACTCATCTATGCATAATATATATCTATAATCCCCTAGAAAAACGATGCGCCAAGTAATTTTTGAAAAGTTTTGACTTGGCCAATTTTTTGATATCACTACTTTTCAGTGCTGAATTTTTAGATTTCTTCTATTTTTTTTAAGTTGAAGAGACTTGGCTGGTATTTTTACACGGAGTGTTTTTTTATGGGGATATCATTTCTTTTTTTAGTTTATTCTTACAACTTGTAACATATATTGTGGCACCGAAGACTATAATTCCTTAAAAAAATACCCCTTTTTGATTTGGTTGCTAAGAAAGTTGTGCTTGTTACTACGTAGGTATATGCCATAAATGATATGTTATAAAGTATAGCGCAAGTTTCGTTCCAATTGGTCCAGCCGTTCTCGAGTTATGGCATCACTTCCGGTTTTCAAAATGGCGGCTGACTTCACTGCCACCTAAAATTTGTGGCTATAAAATGTTATGTAACATTATAAGCCTTCTGAATATGTAGTTATTGTTATAAAAAATGATTTTAGTCAGATTTGACATTTTTATGGCGTGATTTCCGGTTTCGGTAAAAGTACATTTCTATTTAGACTATTGATATTTCATTAAGAAGACCATCCGAATCGTTTAGCGCTAGTTTCGTCCCAATTGCTCCATCCGTTTTTAAGATATGACGTCACTTCTGGTTTCAAAATGGCGGCACAAAAAATTCGTAAGGGCAAGGTATCATCAGACGCCAAAAGTGCATATGTGGTAAAAATTTCAGATCGATCGGCTCAGCCGTTTAGGCTGTGGCGGTGACAGCAACGTTTCCTGATATCTGAAGAAGCGGAAGAAGATACCTTTTAAAAAAGGCTGTAATTTCACTGTTTTCACGGCTCTCTTGCTCGCAAATGGCATAACCTGTTGTTCCCAAATTTGGTATATGGGGTGGGGTGGGCCATAGCTCGAAATTAAGATATTTTGCAACAATGTGAGATTTTCCAATTTTAAGATCCAGTAGGCCGAAAATGCCATGTTGTTGCTTACAGTAAAAGTGGTTGGTCTGCTCCTCAGTGTGTACGGTACGACTTGGCTTTGTGGAGCGACCGCTCCACTAGATACCGGTCCTACAAAATTAAAACATTTTTTCGTCTGTACCAATGATGAATTAATTTAATGAAGATATTGCACAATTGTGCATTTAGTCAGGTTGTACGTATCTTATGAGGCCAGACATCTAGCAAAGAACGGCATTACTGCTAGTGTACTGTGGGATTAAAAACAAAAGGTGATCAACCGAATATGGGAACAGGAAAACTGCGCTGGACTTATTATTGAAACACATGGTTTAAACAATATTGACAATTGCATTATTGTCTTTAGCAAATGTAGAATTTCAGTATAAAAAGTTAATTCTGTTTGCGAAATGTATTTTAATTGTTAAATGACCAGTGAGAAGTGAACACTGAACTATCAAGCTTCTACGCAAGCTCTGACATGAGGAAGATCTTCCTCTTCGGACTTCTAGCTACACTCGTAAGTGACGTCATACTGTGTTAGTATTAAAGGAGGGCAACGGTCAGAAACTAAAATTTGATCATGTGCACAAACAAAATTTTTAATATCTGTAAGATATTATGCAAATATAATAACTATGCATGAGAGCAGCAAATTGAAAAATGTGACTTAATTCGAAAGTATCCAAAGACGTTTAGTCAATTTTGAGAGGCATAAAATAAAATGTCCGTTGTGAACATAAGAAAACCAAAATAGATAGAAAAGCTCTATGATATAATGTAAATTGGAATGTTTTCTTTAATTATCTGTGACATATGTTGATATGAGTGATGATTATTGATAGCAAATTAAATTTTCCACCAATGAGACGATATATTTTAATTTAAATTTTAACCAATCAGAGGATTTGGAACTTAACGGCTAGCATAATCAAACGAGCGGAGCGAGCGTCTCCACTTGAAACTTATGGCTCGAATCTCTTTTTGTTTTTCGTATTTTTTGTCTGTCTGTGTCTTTTGCATCTAATGTTAAACTAAGTCACGGATCAGGTCAATTTTTTTCACAAATCTTATATTACTATTCTGATTGGTGACATAATGATTTTCAGCAAGATCGGTTCATTGGTTTCATTGGATTTTTTTCTCGGGGCTTAGCGTCGCACTGTTCTGCAGCGACAGCGAGGCTTATGGCGACGGATGAATGATTATGATGATGATGAATGATGAATGATGATGATGGTGAAGAGTAGGTTAGGATGGAAGGTGGGAAGGAGGCGGTCGTTGCCTATTAGTAGGGTACCTTCCCAGCATTTGCCTGTCGACTGAGGGAATACCACGAAAAAAACCCAGTCAGGAAGGCCGGCCGCGGGAATCGAACCCGGGCCTCCAGAATTCAAGTTCAGAGCGTAACCACTCAGCCATACCTGTTCCGTAAGGTTTCGTTGGAAATTGTATTTTGTATGTATGTTGTTGAGCGAGCGTAGCGAGCAACTCCACTTGAAACTTATGGCTCGAATCTCTGTTTTTTTGTGTGTTTGTGCATTTGGCGTCTCCTGCCAAACGAAGTAAGGGATCAGGCCAATTTTTTCACAAAACTTATATTGTTATATTGTATTGTTCTGTTCTCGTTATGGTCAAAATGATTTTCAGAAAGATCGATCCACTGGTTGCATCGGAAACTTGATGTGAACTTGATGCTGTGCTTGGCAATGGGGATGAAAGAAACTCTGTGTGTCAATATAACTGCAATCGTTTGACCGATCATCACCAGAATTTGCATTGTCATTGGTACCAGCATTTTAAGTATTTTTTGACAAATCTGTAAAATCTATAATGAGCTTTAAGAGTAATAGACATTTTACTGACATTTGTAAAGCTTAATGTATAATGGCTTGTAGCCACACCACCCTTTTTATGGTCTGATATAAATCTGATCCAACTCATATTTTCATGGTCGTCAGGACCAACATTACCTCTTATTTTACAAATTTTTATCCCAATCAGTTAAGAACCTATGAACTTATTGACATTTTTAATAGCTGTCAGATATGAAGTATCGAAATGAATGTTTTCCAGTGCCAATTGAATTGAATCTGATTTGCTTTATGTACCAGGGTGCTTAGATGCTATTTTCAAGTTTCGATGAAATCATACTTTTATGTTGACGGAGTGGATCATATTTCAATTCAATATGGATGTATATGTTTTCTGTGCGTTGTGTACGCATTTCCGGTTCGAGAATTTGCACGTACCCGTGCTCGCTCATCAACGCGTTTCACTGATAGTGGAGTCAAGATGTCTTATATAATGGCAAATTAGTGCGTTTATGATACCTTTTGTGAAAATTTGTACCCTTACTAATTCGAGTATGAGGAATCCAAAAATCAATGGCACCAACCTGAGAATTTAATACTCTCTGCGTAATTAGCATAAGTAGCATAATTAATAAACATGGATAAAATAATATATAATTTTATAATATGGTCTTTATGGGTATCCATCGAAAGCTCGTCATGTCTACAATCCATATAAATCATAAAAAATTAATTTTTTTCATTCACATAATAATTAACCGCATAATTAATTATTTTATAAAAATCGCCATTCAACAAAAAGCTTAAATGACCCCCTCAGATTTTGATAAAACTTGGTAGGATTGGTCACAAGCCCAAAGTAAAACATACGTATTTTTTGGTTTGTCCATTTATTGAGTACTTTTGGATTTCCAGGCCCTCAAAAATCGAAAAATCGAATTTGATGAAAATTTTGTGTTTAGTTCCTAATTAGCATAATTAATTATTAATTGATTGGTCACAATCCCAAATTAAAACATACGTGTTTTTTGGTTTGTCCATTTATTGAGTACTTTTGGATTTCCAGGCCCTCAAAAATCGAAAAATCGAATTTTGATCAAAATTTTGTGTTAAGTTCCTAATTAGCATAATTAATTATAATTAATTATCTATCTATAACTAATTAGCATAATTAATTTTATTAATTATGCTAATTAGGAACTAAACATAAAATTTTGATAAAAATTCGATTTTTCGATTTTTGAGGGTCTGGAAATCCAAAAGTACTCAATAAATGGACAAACCAAAAAATACGTATGGTTTTCTTTGGGCTTGTGACCAATCCTACCAAGTTTTTTCAAAATCGGAGAGGGTCATTTTAAGCTTTTTGCTGAATAACGATTTTTAAAAAATAACTAATTATACGATTAATTATTATGTGAATGAAAAAATTGAAATTTTTATGATTTATATGGATTGTTGACATGACGAGCTTTTGATGGATACACATAAAGACCATATTATAAAATTTTATATTATTTTATCTATGTTTATTAATTATGCTAATTATGCTAATTACGCAGAAAGTATTAATTTCTCAGGTTGGTGCCATTGATTTTTGGATTCCTCATACTCGATTTAGTAAGGGTACCAATTTTCACGAAAGGTATCACAAATGCACTAATTTTAGACATCTTTACTCCACTATGAGCGTTTTCCTAGTTTAGGTATCATAAGGTAAGCTATCATAGCAACGAAATCTTTATAAAATACCTAATGGCAATGGACAATAGATACTAATGGATGACTGTAAATTTCTGTAGATATATCAGAAGACATAACATTTGTTTCACAACAAATGACACGGTAATCCGGTAATCCGGTCAGGTAATCCGGTCATCGTCATTTGCAATTTCAAGAAGTTCCTGACAAACCATGTCAAGAAAGTTTAACAGAAAGTTGCAGTTGAGACGAGTGGCTGCAAAGTTTGTTCCTAGACTTTTGACGGCCGAACAGCAACAACAACATCGAGCTCAGGTTTGTCAGGAACTTCTTGACATGGCAAATGACGATGAAAACTTTTTGAAACGTGTCATTACCGGTAAACCCCCCAAAATTCTGAGGAGACCCTCTGAACAGGGGCAGATTGCCCATTAGGCTACTTAGGCTATAGCATAGGGGCGCCTCCTATGCGTCGAACTCCTTCATTCTCGCGGGTTAGACATCCGATTTTTTTAGGAAGTTTCTGTGATTTCAACGTCGTTCAGTGATTTTTTAGAGAACAGAGAACAGAAATAGGCAGGGTGCAATTGTTTTCTTTTGGTGGCGGGGGAGGGCGGGGTAGGGGGGCGCCAAACAGTTAATCCGCCCCTGCCTCTGAAGAGACCTTCTTTTTTTCCATTTCACAAATTATCACTAAGTTATTCACAAAATTATCACAGAATTATTATCGAGAATCGAAAAAAACAGTTGTGCTCAGGCAGAATCATGACTATAACTGATCATGATCTTGACTAGACTATAATGTATGTTTTAAATTTATTTGATGATTTTTGGCTTATATTTTCAAATAAGCATACATGGGGGTATCATAAAGACTTAATAAATACGCTCCATTGCTTGGTGCCTTGTTGACTTGTTAATTAAACGCCGGTTATTCAACAAAACCGCGTAAAACGATGTATTTGCGATACGATTGGAGACCAAACCCGTTAACCAATTGATCTCTAATTTTAATCATGATTAGATGAAAGACAAACTTAGGGTTATCACTTGGCACATTTTTGAAATTTAATTTCATACGGCACCCAGCGAGACAAGAAAATAGCTTATTTTTCACCAAAAATCGACAAATTATTACTAATTAACGAAACAAAAAATTAACAATGTACCAAGGTATAACCCTTAGTTTGTCTTTTATCTAATCACGATTAAAATTTCAAATCATTAAGTCAACCCATTTTGTCTCCAATCGTATCCAAAAAAGTGTCTACAAAATGCAGCAAAATAGCTCGCGAAGCACCACCTTAAAGATAATTCAGTGATAGTTTTAAGTTTCTATCACCAACTCCGCCATTTTGATTCTAATATTCCACATCAAAATTTGACAAAATTTTGAGTATACTGTGAAATTGTTACAAGTTTATCATCAAACCCCTAATTGTGACCTAAAATCGATCTAACTGCCTGTTCTATTACAGAAACAATCCACTATAATAATTAACAATACTATAAGAATAATTTCCACTAATTATTAAAATGTCGAGAAATATGTTTCTTTTGTTTGGATTTAATTTTGTCGCTATGGAGTATGAACCATGCATTATAGATTAAACTAAAAGCAGTTCAGAATCTGCCAAGTATCAATAAAGCGTTTGAGTCCTGGAACTGATAATATTGTCTCCATCCACAGGCAGCGGCGAGCGCAGAACGTCATAACGACAGATCAATCTCATACTCCAACGAATCCTCCAGCTCCTGCCTGGACGGAGGCTGGAGCTGCATCAACTCCACCAGCTTCTTCGAGTGCGTGGAGCAGATGGACGGCTCCTTGATCCCTGAAGGCCACGTCCAGGTCTGTCCCACAGGAACTGTCTGTTCCCAGGACGACAAAGACGACACCTCCTGCGTGCAAGACGGCGCCATCCAGTGCAACAACGGGGGGTGGGCATGCGTCGACAACACACATTTCGTAGACTGCGTCACAAACGAACTAGACGAGGATGTAGCAGAGGGTGAGCCACAGAAATGTCCACAAGACATGGTATGTACACTAAAAGAGCCAGTGGCTTGTGTGGAGACATTCAAATCAACGACGAAAACTCCAACAACAACAAGAACAACAACAACAAGAACAACCACTCCAACAACGACAACTCCAACAACGAAAAGGACAACGACAACTCCAACAACGACAACTCCAACAACGACAAGAACAACAACAACTCCAACAACGACACCAACAACAACAAAAACAACGAATACTCCAACAACGACAACCCTAACCACCACAACTCCAACAACAACAACTCCAACAACGACAACTCCAACAACGACAACTCCAACCACGACCACTCCTACAACAACAACTCCAACAACGACAACACCAACCACCACAACTCCAACAACTCCAACTCCAACAATGACAACTCCAACAACGACAACTCCAACAACGACAACTCCAACAACGACCACTCCTACAACAACAACTCCAACAACGACAACAGCAACCACCACAACTCCAACAACTCCAACTCCAACAACGACAACACCAACCACCACAACTCCAACAACGACAACTCCAACCACGACCACTCCTACAACAACAACTCCAACAACGACAACACCAACCACGACCACTCCTACAACAACAACTCCAACAACAACAACTCCAACAACGACAACTCCAACAACGACTGTCACTGATACAACTCCGACTGTCACTGATACAACGCCGACTGTCACTGATACAACACCGACTGTAACTGATACAACTCCGACTGTAACTGATACAACTTCGACTGTAACTGATACAACGCCGACTGACACTGATTCAACACCGACTGTAACTGATACAACGCCGACTGTCACTGATACAACACCGACTGTAACTGATACAACACCGACTGTAACTGATACATCTCCGACTGTAACTGATACAACTCCTACAGTAACTGATACAACTCCGACTGTCACTGATACAACAACGACTGTAACTGATACAACACCGACTGTAACTGATACAAAACCGACTGTCACTGATACAACTCCGACTGTAACTGATACAACTCCGACTGTTACTGATACAACTCCGACTGTAACTGATACAACTGCTACAGTAACTGATACAACTCCAACTGTCACTAATACAACGACGACTGAAACTGATACAACACCGACTGTAACTGATACAACACCGACTGTAACTGATACAACTCCGACTGTAACTGATACAACTCCGACTGTCACTGATACAACGACGACTGAAACTGATACAACTCCGACTGTAACTGATACAACTCCGACTGTAACTGATGCAACTCCAACTGTCACTGATACAACACCGACTGTCACTGATACAACTCCGACTGTAACTGATACAACTCCGACTGTTACTGATACAACTCCGACTGTAACTGATACAACTGCAACAGTAATTAATACAACTCCAACTGTCACTGATACAACGACGACTGAAACTGATACAACACCGACTGTAACTGATACAACTCCGACTGTAACTGATACAACTCCGACTGTTACTGATACAACTCCGACTGTAACTGATACAACTGCTACAGTAACTGATACAACTCCAACTGTCACTGATACAACGACGACTGAAACTGATACAACACCGACTGTAACTGATACAACACCGACTGTAACTGATACAACTCCGACTGTAACTGATACAACTCCTACAGTAACTGATACAACTCCAACTGTCACTGATACAACGACGACTGAAACTGATACAACTCCGACTGTAACTGATACAACTCCGACTGTAACTGATGCAACTCCGACTGTCACTGATACAACTCCGACTGTCACTATAACAACTCCGACTGTCACTGATACAACTCCGACTGTCACTGATACAGCTCCGACAGTCACTGATACAACTCCGACTGTAACTGATACAACTCCGACTGTCACTGATACAACACCGACTGTCACTGATACAACTCCGACTGTGACTGATACAACTCCGACTGTTACTGATACAACTCCGACTGTAACTGATACAACTCCGACTGTAACTGATACAACACCGACTGTAACTGATACAACTCCAACTGTGACTGATACAACTCCGACTGTCACTGATACAACTCCGACTGTAACTGATACAACTCCGACTGTCACTGATACAACACCGACTGTAACTGATACAACTCCGACTGTAACTGATACAACTCCGACTGTGACTGATACAACTTCGACTGTCACTGATACAACTCCGATTGTCACTGATACAACACCGACTGTAACTGATACAACTCCGACTGTAACTGATACAACTCCGACTGTAACTGATACAACTCCGACTGTCACTGATACAACTCCGACTGTAACTGATACAACGCCGACAGTAACTGATACAACTCCGACTTTAACTGATACAACTCCGACTGTTACTGATACAACACCGATTGTAACTGATACAACTCCAACTGTCACTGATACCACTCCGACTGTCACTGATACAACTCCGACTGAAACTGATACAACTCCGACTGTAACTGATACAACTCCGACTGTAACTGATACTACACCGACTGTCACAGAAACAACTCCGACTGTCACTGATACAACTCCGACTGTAACAGATACAACACCGACTGTCACTGATACAACACCGACTGTAACTGTTACAACTCCGACTGTAACTGATACAACTCCGACTGTCACTGATACAACTCCGACTGTTACTGATAAAACTCCGACTGTAACTGACACAACGACGACTGTAACTGATACAACTCCGACTGTAACTGATACAACTCCGACTGTAACTGATACAACTCCGACTGTGACTGATACAACAACGACTGTCACTGATACAACAACGACTGTAACTGATACTACACCGACTGACACAGAAACAACTCCGACTGTAACTGATACAACACCGACTGTAACTGATGTAACTCCGACTGTGACTGATACAACTCTGACTGTAACTGATACAACGACGACTGTAACTGATACAACTCCGACTGTAACTGATACAACTCCGACTGTAACTGATACAACTCCGACTGTGACTGATACAACAACGACTGTCACTGATACAACAACGACTGTAACTGATACAACTCCGACTGTGACTGATACAACACCGACTGTAACTGATACAACACCGACTGTAACTGATACAACTCCGACTGTAACTGATACAACTCCGACTGTTACTGATACAACAACGACTGTCACTGATACAACAACGACTGTAACTGATACAACTCCGACTGTGACTGATACAACACCGACTGTAACTGATACAACACCGATTGTAACTGATACAACTCCAACTGTCACTAATACAACTCCAACTATAACTGATACAACTCCGACTGAAACTGATACAACTCCGACTGTAACTGAGACTACACCGACTGTCACAGATACAACTCCGACTGTCACTGATACAACACCGACTGTAACTGATACAACACCGACTGTAACTGATACAACTCCGACTGTAACTGATACAACTCCAACTATAACTGATACAACTCCGACTGAAACTGATACAACTCCGACTGTAACTGAGACTACACCGACTGTCACAGATACAACTCCGACTGTCACTTTTACAACTCTGACTGTAACTGATACAACTCCGACTGTAACTGATACAACTCCGACTGTCACTAATACAACTTCGACTGTAACTGATACAACGCCGACTGTAACTGATACAACTCCAACTGTCACTGATACAACTCCGACTGTCACTGATACAACTCCGACTGTCACTGATACAACTCCGACTGTCACTGATACAACACCGACTGTAACTGATACAACACCGACTGTCACCGATAACACCGATAACACTCCGACTGTAACTGATACAACTCCGACTGTGACTGATACAACTCCGACTGTCACTGATACAACACCGACAGTAACTGATACAACACCGACTATAACTGATACAACGCCGACTGTAACTGATACAACTCCAACTGTAACTGATACAACTCCAACTGTAACTGATACAACTCCGACTGTCACTGATACAACTCCGACTGAAACTGATACAACTCCGACTGTCACTGATACAACTCCGACTGTGACTGATACAACACCGACAGTAACTGATACAACTCCGACTGTAACTGATACAACACCGACTGTAACTGATACAACTCCAACTGTAACTGATACAACTCCGACTGTGACTGATACAACACCGACTGTCACTGATACAACTCCGACTGTAACTGATACAACTCCGACTGTGAATGATACAACTCCGACTGTAACTGATACAACACCGACTGTAACTGATACAACACCGACTGTAACTAATACAACTCCGACTGTGACTAATACAACTCCGACTGTAACTGATACAACTCCGACTGTGACTAATACAACTCCGACTGTAACTGATACAACTCCGACTGTGACTGATACAACTCCGACTGTAACTGATACAACACCGACTGTCACTGATTCAACACCGACTGTCACTGATTCAAACCCGACTGTAACTGATACAACTCCGACTGTAACTGATACAACTCCGACTGTAACTGATTCAACACCGACTGTAACAAATACAACTCCGACAATCACTGATACAACTCCGACTGTAACTGATACAACACCGACTGTAACTGATACAACTCCGACTGTAACTGATACAACACCGACTGTCACTGATACAACACCAACTGTAACTGATACAACACCGACTGAAACTGATACAACTCCGACTGTAACTGATACAACTCCAACTGTCACTGATACAACTCCGACTGAAACTGATACAACGCCGACTGTAACTGATACAACTGCGACTGTTACTGATACAACTGCAACTGTCACTGATACAACTCCAACTGTAACTGATACAACTCCGACTGTAACTGATACAACTCCGACTGTAACTGATACAACTCTGACTGAAACTGATACAACTCCGACTGAAACTGATACAACTCCGACTGTAACTGATACAACTCCGACTGTAACTGATACAACTCCGACTGTAACTGATACAACTCCGACTGTAACTGATACAACTCCGACTGAAACTGATACAACACCGACTGTAACTGATACAACTCCGACTAAAACTGATACAACTCCGACTGTAACTGATACAACTCCGACTGAAACTGATACAACTCCAACTGTCACTGATACAACACCGACTGTGATTGATACAACTCCAACTGTCACTGATACAACTCCAACTGTAACTGATACAACTCCGACTGTAACTGATACAACTCCGACTGTAACTGATACAACTCCGACTGAAACTGATACAACTCCGACTGTAACTGATACAACACCGACTGTAACTGATACAACACCGACTGTAACTGATACAACTCCGACTGTAACTGATACAACTCCGACTGTGACTGATACAACTCCGACTGTAACTGATACAACTCCGACTGAAACTGATACAACTCCGACTGTCACTAATACAACTCCAACTGTAACTGATACAACTCCAACTGTCACTGATACAACGACGACTGAAACTGATAGAACTCCAACTGTAACTGATACAACTCCGACTGTAACTGATACAACGCCGACTGTCACTGATACAACTCCGACTGTCACAGATACAACTCCGACTGTAACTGATGCAACTCCGACTGTCACTGATACAACTCCGACTGTAACTGATACAACTCCGACTGTAACTGATACAACTCCGACTGTAACTGATACAACTCCGACTGTCACTGATACAACTCCGACTGTCACTGATACAACTCCGACTGTGACTAATACAACTCCGACTGTAACTGATACAACTCCGACTGTGACTAATACAACTCCGACTGTGACTGATACAACACCGACTGTTACTGATACAACTCCGACTGTAACTGATACAACGCCGACTGTCACTGATACAACTCCGACTGTGACTAATACAACTCCGACTGTGACTGATACAACTCCGACTGTCACTGATACAACTCCGACTGTCACTGATACAACGCCGACTGTAACTGAT
Source organism: Leuctra nigra (assembly GCA_934045905.1). NCBI lineage: Eukaryota > Metazoa > Arthropoda > Insecta > Plecoptera > Leuctridae > Leuctra > Leuctra nigra. The sequence continues at coordinate 54,031,749 of OW203761.1, forward strand.
ACAACAACGACTGTCACTCATACAACTCCAACTGTAACTGATACAACTCCGACTGTCACTGATACAACTCCGACTGTGACTGATACAACTCCGACTGTAACTGATACAACTCCAACTGTCACTGATACAACGACGACTGAAACTGATACAACTCCAACTGTAACTGATACAACTCCGACTGTAACTGATACAACTCCGACTGTCACTGATACAACTCCGACTGTCACTGATACAACTCCGACTGTGACTAATACAACTCCGACTGTAACTGATACAACAACGACTGTCACTCATACAACTCCGACTGTCACTGATACAACTCCGACTGTCACTGATACAACTCCGACTGTGACTGATACAACTCCGACTGTAACTGATACAACTCCGACTGTGACTAATACAACTCCGACTGTGACTGATACAACACCGACTGTTACTGATACAACTCCGACTGTAACTGATACAACTCCGACTGTCACTGATACAACTCCGACTGTCACTGATACAACGCCGACTGTAACTGATACAACAACGACTGTCACTCATACAACTCCAACTGTAACTGATACAACTCCGACTGTCACTGATACAACTCCGACTGTCACAGATACAACTCCGACTGTAACTGATACAACTCCGACTGTCACTGATACAACTCCGACTGTAACTGATACAACTCCGACTGTAACTGATACAACTCCGACTGTAACTGATACAACTCCGACTGTCACTGATACAACTCCGACTGTCACTGATACAACTCCGACTGTGACTAATACAACTCCGACTGTAACTGATACAACAACGACTGTCACTCATACAACTCCGACTGTCACTGATACAACTCCGACTGTCACTGATACAACTCCGACTGTGACTGATACAACTCCGACTGTAACTGATACAACTCCGACTGTGACTAATACAACTCCGACTGTGACTGATACAACACCGACTGTTACTGATACAACTCCGACTGTAACTGATACAACGCCGACTGTCACTGATACAACTCCGACTGTGACTAATACAACTCCGACTGTGACTGATACAACTCCGACTGTCACTGATACAACTCCGACTGTCACTGATACAACGCCGACTGTAACTGATACAACAACGACTGTCACTCATACAACTCCAACTGTAACTGATACAACTCCGACTGTCACTGATACAACTCCGACTGTGACTGATACAACTCCGACTGTAACTGATACAACTCCAACTGTAACTGATACAACTCCGACTGTGACTGATACAACACCGACTGTAACTGATACAACTCCGACTGTAACTGATACAACGCCGACTGTCACTGATACAACTCCGACTGTGACTAATACAACTCCGACTGTAACTGATACAACTCCGACTCTGACTAATACAACTCCGACTGTAACTGATACAACTCCGACTGTGACTGATACAACTCCGACTGTCACTGATACAACTCCGGCTGTCACTGATACAACTCCGACTGTAACTGATACAACACCGACTGTAACTGATACAACAATGACTGTGACTGATACAACTCCGACTGTAACTGATACAACTCCAACTGTCACTGATACAACTCCGACTGTAACTGATACAACTCCGACTGTGACTGATACAACACCGACTGTATCTGATACAACTCCGACTGTAACTGATACAACGCCGACTGTCACTGATACAACTCCGACTGTGACTAATACAACTCCGACTGTAACTGATACAACTCCGACTGTGACTAATACAACTCCGACTGTAACTGATACAACTCCGACTGTGACTGATACAACTCCGACTGTAACTGATACAACTCCGACTGTGACTGATACAACACCGACTGTAACTGATACAACTCCGACTGTAACTGATACAACGCCGACTGTCACAGATACAACTCCGACTGTGATTAATACAACTCCGACTGTAACTGATACAACTCCGACTGTGACTAATACAACTCTGACTGTAACTGATACAACTCCGACTGTGACTGATACAACTCCGACTGTCACTGATACAACTCCGACTGTCACTGATACAACTCCGACTGTAACTGATACAACACCGACTGTAACTGATACAACAATGACTGTGACTGATACAACTCCGACTGTAACTGATACAACTCCGACTGTGACTAATACAACTCCGACTGTAACTGATACAACTCCGACTGTGACTGATACAACTCCGACTGTAACTGATACAACTCCGACTGTGACTGATACAACACCGACTGTAACTGATACAACTCCGACTGTAACTGATACAACGCCGACTGTCACTGATACAACTCCGACTGTGACTAATACAACTCCGACTGTAACTGATACAACTCCGACTGTGACTAATACAACTCCGACTGTAACTGATACAACTCCGACTGTGACTGATACATCTCCGACTGTCACTGATACAACTCCGACTGTCATTGATACAACTCCGACTGTAACTGATACAACACCGACTGTAACTGATACAACAATGACTGTGACTGATACAACTCCGACTGTAACTGATACAACTCCGACTGTCACTGATACAACTCCGACTGTAACTGATACAACTCCGACTGTGACTGATACAACACCGACTGTAACTGATACAACTCCGACTGTGACTGATACAACTCCGACTGTAACTGATACAACTCCGACTGTGACTGATACAACACCGACTGTAACTGATACAACTCCGACTGTAACTGATACAACGCCGACTGTCACTGATACAACTCCGACTGTGACTAATACAACTCCGACTGTAACTGATACAACTCCGACTGTGACTAATACAACTCCGACTGTAACTGATACAACTCCGACTGTGACTGATACATCTCCGACTGTCACTGATACAACTCCGACTGTCATTGATACAACTCCGACTGTAACTGATACAACACCGACTGTAACTGATACAACAATGACTGTGACTGATACAACTCCGACTGTAACTGATACAACTCCGACTGTCACTGATACAACTCCGACTGTAACTGATACAACTCCGACTGTGACTGATACAACACCGACTGTAACTGATACAACTCCGACTGTAACTGATACAACGCCGACTGTCACTGATACAACTCCGACTGTGACTAATACAACTCCGACTGTAACTGATACAACTCCGACTGTGACTAATACAACCCTGACTGTAACTGATACAACTCCGACTGTGACTGATACAACTCCGACTGTAACTGATACAACTCCGACTGTGACTGATACAACACCGACTGTAACTGATACAACTCCGACTGTAACTGATACAACGCCGACTGTCACTGATACAACTCCGACTGTGATTAATACAACTCCGACTGTAACTGATACAACTCCGACTGTGACTAATACAACTCCGACTGTAACTGATACAACTCCGACTGTGACTGATACAACTCCGACTGTCACTGATACAACTCCGACTGTCACTGATACAACTCCGACTGTAACTGATACAACACCGACTGTAACTGATACAACAATGACTGTGACTGATACAACTCCGACTGTAACTGATACAACTCCGACTGTGACTAATACAACTCCGACTGTAACTGATACAACTCCGACTGTGACTGATACAACTCCGACTGTAACTGATACAACTCCGACTGTGACTGATACAACACCGACTGTAACTGATACAACTCCGACTGTAACTGATACAACTCCGACTGTGACTGATACAACACCGACTGTGACTGATACAACTCCGACTGTAACTGATACAACTCCGACTGTGACTAATACAACTCCGACTGTAACTGATACAACTCCGACTGTGACTGATACAACTCCGACTGTCACTGATACAACTCCGACTGTCACTGATACAACTCCGACTGTAACTGATACAACACCGACTGTAACTGATACAACAATGACTGTGACTGATACAACTCCGACTGTGACTGATACAACTCCGACTGTCACTGATACAACTCCGACTGTCACTGATACAACTCCGACTGTAACTGATACAACACCGACTGTAACTGATACAACAATGACTGTGACTGATACAACTCCGACTGTAACTGATACAACTCCGACTGTCACTGATACAACTCCGACTGTAACTGATACAACTCCGACTGTCACTGATACAACTCCGACTGTGACTGATACAACTCCGACTGTGACTGATACAACTCCGCCTGTCACTGATACAACTCCGACTGTCACTGATACAACTCCGACTGTCACTGATACAACTCCGACTGTGACTGATACAACTCCGCCTGTCACTGATACAACTCCGACTGTCACTGATACAACTCCGACTGTAACTGATACAACACCGACTGTAACTGATACAACAATGACTGTGACTGATACAACTCCGACTGTAACTGATACAACTCCGACTGTCACTGATACAACTCCGACTGTCACTGATACAACACTGACTGTAACTGATACAACTCCGACTGTCACTGATACAACTCCGACTGTGACTGATACAACTCCGACTGTAACTGATACAACTCCGACCTACACTGATACAACTCCGACTGTCACTGATACAACACCGACTGTCACTGATACAACTCCGACTGTCACTGATACAACACCGACTGTAACTGATACAACTCCGACTGTCACTGATACAACACCGACTGTAACTGATACAACTCCGACTGTCACTGATACAACTCCGACTGTCACTGATACAACTCCGACTGTCACTGATACAACACCGACTGTAACTGATACAACTCCGACTGTCACTGATACAACACCGACTGTAACTGATACAACTCCGACTGTAACTGATACAACAATGACTGTGACTGATACAACTCCGACTGTAACTGATACAACTCCGACTGTCACTGATACAACTCCGACTGTCACTGATACAACTCCGACTGTCACTGATACAACTCCGACTGTAACTGATACAACTCCGACTGTCACAGATACAACTCCGACTGTATCTGATACAACTCCGACTGTCACTGATACAACTCCGACTGTAACTTCAACATTATCAACTCCATCGGATTTGTGTACTTTTGTATGTGTTTCTGCCGGTCGTTTCCCTGATATTTGCAATGTCACTAACTACTATATTTGTTCTCCAATTCATCCCGTCGGTTTCTTATTGAACTATATTCATTGTCCGGGTGATTCTATTTACGATCCCTTTCTCGAGCAATGTACTTCTGGAACAACGATCTCAACTACTCCAACTACAACTGTCACAACTACCCCATCAACGTCTGTGACAACTACTTCAACTACTGTGTCAACTACTTCAACTACAACTGTCACAACTACCTCATCAACTTCTGTGACAACTACTCCAACTACTGTCACAACTACTCCCACCTCCTGCGACGGTAGTTTCGTGTGCGTCACTCCCGGTCGCTTCCCGGACGTTTGTAACTGCTCCCGGTATTTCCTTTGTTCTGCTCTGGACTTCGGCGGATTCATCGAGAGTGGTTTCTCTTGTCCTGCCGGAGCTCGCTTCAACCCCGTGACGAATAAGTGTTCGTTGAACCCGAGCGTCCAGTGTGCTGTCCCCGAGCCGTCGTCCAGCACCACATCCACGACGACAGCCAAGCCCGGATGCGTCGACCAGTTCGTGTGCACGGCAGAAGGCCGTTACGTCCACAACTGCAACTGCGCCTTGTACTTTGTGTGTAGTCCGTTGGGTAGCGACGAGTTCGTGCAGCAGCTCTATGTGTGCCCCAGCCCGAGTCTCTTCAACCCTGACACTTTGAAATGTGCGGCCGCGTCGCTTGTGACTTGTCGTTCTCGGCCGCTGACCACGGCGTCGTTGAGCACTTCGATGAGCACTTCAACATCAAGGAAACCAAATTCCACAACCCCTTCAACACAAAGTACCGGAAAGGAAAGTACATCAACCACTACCACGACTAAATCCAGTACGGCAACTGCTAGAACTTCGACTTCATCCCGTACCCGTCCTTCAACATCAAGGACAACATCTTCTGGAACACCCGTGATATCAGCATTCCGCTGTACACAGACGGGCAGATTCCCGGACAGTTTGAATTGTTCCATATATCACGTCTGCACGGCATTCCCTAACGGGACTCTATACCACGACGTCTTCTCTTGTCCGAATCCAAAACTCTACAACTCTGTCACTCAGCGTTGCGAGTCTCCGGACCAAGTCGTCTGCGGAAGCCACGTCACAACGACAACAGGCTCTTCGGACTTCATTTGTTCTTCGGTAGGTAAATTCCCTGACTCGATGAATTGTTCCAACTATTATGTCTGCACGTCCGCGTCGTCAGGAAACTTCGTCTCACAAATGTACACTTGTCCCGGAACGTCCCTGTTCAATAGAGTGACCAGTAAATGTTCTCGCTCTCCTTCTGTAATTTGTCCGACGCCACAATTTGCTGCCCTCCAGGTGAGGATGTCGTCGTCGTTCGAATGCATCCATGCCGGGAACTTCTCTGACCCGAACGACTGCTCCGTGTATCATGTTTGCTCGACGATGATGGACGGAGGTCTGGAAGCGGCGGTCTGTACTTGCCCGTCGACGACACTCTTCGACAAGATCAGGAGAACTTGTTTGCCGGAAGCAAGTGTCATCTGCAAGAACCCAGCTAGATCTTTGATCAATGTGCTACGTGGTATATTGTCCCGTGTACATACCTACCTTAAGTCGCTTTTGGTTGATCTTTTCTCGAACTAATCAATTATTAATCTATATTGCACAACTATCTTTATGTGAATAGCAATAATATTTGTTCTTCTTGCTTCTTTATGAGAAGTAGCCTACATTGTCTAGTTTGAAGAGCAGAATTTACTGAACTAGCTTAGATGACCATTGGAATTTATGTCCCGTGTCCAATGTAATATCGAAGCCAATTACTTAATTTATGGAATTTCAATATCATCCTGGAATTAAATGTAATTGGTATGATTAGATGTATTAATGAAATATTTCAATTTTGCTATTTCAACAGATTGTCATTACCACATTGTGAACATAAAGTGCGAAAGGCAAGCATCAACCAATAATCGTTCCTGTAATGTCGAACCATGTGGGTAAGGTGAAACAGGAAATAAAGATGTATGATTCAATAAGGTAATACTAATGTTTCAAACCAAACCAATCATCACTAACCCGAACAAAATACCTCCTATACATCCATGTGTATCCAAGATATTAAAAGCAGGTTGAATGCTGGAATAAAAGAGAGTTGGACGGCGGATGTTTTAATATTGATTGAGCGAGCAAGCGAGCTTATTCTAATTCATAGCACTCTTTAGCTCGACCAGGGCGGTTACTCTAAATTCCCTTGTCGTCTCGTATGTCGTCTCGTAGCTTGCACGTGATGTCATCTCATTGTTTTGTTGCCTGCTACCATCTTGATGGCACGCAGAATAGCTGTAATTCTCTGCTTTTTGACGATATTTTTTATAGTTAATGTGTACCTAGGAAATTGTATAGGTTCCGAAGATTTCTTTAGTATACTAAGAGGAATCACTCACATTACAAAAATACATCGATTTACCTCAATAAAGTTAAAAATCTGACCCATCAACGTGCCAACAAAATGTCCGTCCTCAGGTGGAAAATTCAATAATGAATGAATTGAGCGTCACTACCATGTTAAAGCACTCCAGTGTGCAATGATGTTGGAGAAGGATGGAGAATGATGTTGGAGAATTGAAATTTTACTTAAAATGAGATAAAATACAAACTATTGGTTGTTGCTTCTTTGTACTTTTTTAAGTTACTTATTTTTTAAAATTAAAATATAACTCTAGTATTTAATACGTAATTTTAGTAATAATTAAAGAAATATACCTAGTGAGATTTATAATGAGAACACTTCCATGAAAAACATGCTTTTAAAATTTGACATCAATCGGTTCACGGCTTTGATTTCCAATCGTTCCCGATTGAGCGTAGTTTTGCACGGCTTTCTTGCAAAACCGGCGACTGTGTAAGTCACGAAGAAAAATATAAACTTGAAACTTGAACCGTTTGACCGATCATAGAGATGGACAGATCAACTTCAAATTTTGATTGTCAATTGGGAACAACATTTAAGATGTATTGAAAATTTTCAGACATCTAGGTCAAGATCTTCAAGTTTAATCGACATTTTACTGACATTTTGTATAATATGCTTGTTTTGATATATTTGACAAATGTATTAATTGTCCCTGCTATTTTATTTGATACAAGGTTTCAAGGTCAATACACACAAGGGTTACACAAGAATATTAAATCGCATGCAATATGAAGGCTAGCGTAGCAAAATGTTTCACAGAGCAATTTCCAGAAAAATAATTTTTTTTAAATGCTCTAAATTCCATACACTGAGATGTTCGTTGTTCACATCACGCTGCAAACATTGTACTATATTTTCACTACCCACATCGGCTATCACTCACCCTGAGGAACACGTCCTCGGAGGAGGGTATCGCCGACGTCGTGTACCCGAACTTGAGGTCGCTGTGCAGGAGGTCGTCGAGACTGTTGATGGAGTTCACGTGCACGGAGAGCACGGACGTGATGAAGGCGGCGTAGGAGTTGTAGATGACCAGGGCGAACAGGAGGCTGAAGATCAGGATGACGCTGCCAGATGGACTGGACGGACTCCACGGACTCCCTGGACATAGACATGACGGCGATGAGGACGGAGGTGATGGAGGCGGCGTAGGAGTTGTAGATGACCAGGGCGAACAGGAGGCTGAAGATCAGGATGACGCTGCCAGATGGACTGGACGGACTCCACGGACTCCCTGGACATAGACATGACGGCGATGAGGACGGAGGTGATGGAGGCGGCGTAGGAGTTGTAGATGACCAGGGCGAACAGGAGGCTGAAGATCAGGATGACGCTGCCAGATGGACTGGACGGACTCCACGGACTCCCTGGACATAGATATGACGGCGATGAGGACGGAGGTGATGGAGGCGGCGTAGGAGTTGTAGATGATCAGGGCGAACAGGAGGCTGAAGATCAGGATGACGCTGCCAGATGGACTGGACGGACTCCACGGACTCCCTGGACATAGACATGACGGCGATGAGGACGGAGGTGATGGAGGCGGCGTAGGAGTTGTAGATGATCAGGGCGAACAGGAGGCTGAAGATCAGGATGACGCTGCCAGATGGACTAGACGGACTCCACGGACTCCCTGGACATAGACATGACGGCGATGAGGACGGTGGTGATGGAGGCGGCGTAGGAGTTGTAGATGACCAGGGCGAACAGGAGGCTGAAGATCAGGATGACGCTGCCAGATGGACTGGACGGACTCCATGGACTCCCTGGACATAGACATGACGGCGATGAGGACGGAGGTGATGGAGGCGGCGTAGGAGTTGTACAGGAGGTGGAGATCAATACCACGCTACCGGACTACAACAAACTGCTATAGATTACATGATACGAAAAGTGGGCAATGCAAAATTGAAACAATTTGAAAATGGACTTCGTGCCTTTTACCTCTGAGGTACAGAATTTAAACCTAACACACATAATTAACTGAAAGCAACTATTTGAATCACCACAAGAGCAATTGACATGGAATGCGCGAAATGTTTCTGCTGACACGCCTCGGTTCTCAGAAATCACCTGTTAGCTGTAAAAAAATGACAGCAGTTGGCAGTCTTGCCGTGATTCCATCATCCAGTGATGCAACAGTTCGTTCACTGTGGAGGGATGAAGCAATGGACGACGACGACGTCACGAACACGCCAACAGAATGAGGAGAGGTCAATGCAATCGAAACCTTGGGGCTCCTGGGGAAGACACAAAAGTATTATCATTTATATTCCATTTTGAATTCAGTACCTTTTGCCCACTTTTCTGTGAGAAATCGCCTGCAATGCCAATAGGTATATATTCAACGTAAATAACGCACACAAATAAATTCAAAAATAAATAACTACATCCTAAATTTGTTTTAAACTTTGCTTTTGACGCTCTTTAGGTCTGCCAATCATGCGCATATGATAAAGAATACATCATCAATGATCCGTGCTATATTCGTTTTTTCCAAAACTATAAATTACTATACCTAAAATGATTATAAAATCGTTGATAAAAGGGCTAAGGTAACGGACATGAATATCTCTGGCAAAGATATAATGAACACGACCCTCTAGTTACCCTGCATCGTGAGGATGCTGACGCTCCAGACAAACGCCTCTCCGATGCCCCAACCCTCCCGCCTTGCCTCGTGGGTCGCCGCCGGCTGGACGAAGTTGACGACGACGACGGCGAGCCCCAGGACGGCGCTGGTCGTGATGACGCACGCCAGCAGGCGGGAGCTGAACGGCGCCAAGAAGATGTCCCGCATGGCGCCAGTGTCGGGCCGCAGGAAGTACACGTTGCGTCTGCAGCAGGGAGGAGTTAGTCCCGGGTTCGTCTAGATGTCCCGCATGGCGCCAGTGTCGGGCCGCAGGAAGTACACGTTGCGTCTGCAGCAGGGAGGAGTTAGTCCCGGGTTCGTCTAGATGTCCCGCATGGCGCCAGTGTCGTGCCGCAGGAAGTACACGTTGCGTCTGCAGCAGGGAGGAGTTAGTCCCGGGTTCGAGTCTAGATGCCCCGCATGGCGCCAGTGTCGTGCCGCAGGAAGTACACGTTGCGTCTGCAGCAGGGAGGAGTTAGTCCCGGGTTCGAGTCTAGATGTCCCGCATGGCGCCAGTGTCGGGCCGCAGGAAGTACACGTTGCGTCTGCAGCAGGGAGGAGTTAGTCCCGGGTTCGAGTCTAGATGTCCCGCATGGCGCCAGTGTCGTGCCGCAGGAAGTACACGTTGCGTCTGCAGCAGGGAGGAGTTAGTCCCGGGTTCGAGTCTAGATGTCCCGCATGGCGCCAGTGTCGGGCCGCAGGAAGTACACGTTGCGTCTGCAGAAGGGAGGAGTTAGTCCCGGGTTCGAGTCTAGATGTCCCGCATGGCGCCAGTGTCGGGCCGCAGGAAGTACACGTTGCGTCTGCAGCAGGGAGGAGTTAGTCCCGGGTTCGTCTAGATGTCCCGCATGGCGCCAGTGTCGTGCCGCAGGAAGTACACGTTGCGTCTGCAGCAGGGAGGAGTTAGTCCCGGGTTCGAGTCTAGATGTCCCGCATGGCGCCAGTGTCGGGCCGCAGGAAGTACACGTTGCGTCTGCAGCAGGGAGGAGTTAGTCCCGGGTTCGAGTCTAGATGTCCCGCATGGCGCCAGTGTCGTGCCGCAGGAAGTACACGTTCCGTCTGCAGCAGGGAGGAGTTAGTCCCGGGTTCGAGTCTAGATGTCCCGCATGGCGCCAGTGTCGTGCCGCAGGAAGTACACGTTGCGTCTGCAGCAGGGAGGAGTTAGTCCCGGGTTCGAGTCTAGATGTCCCGCATGGCGCCAGTGTCGGGCCGCAGGAAGTACACGTTGCGTCTGCAGCAGGGAGGAGTTAGTCCCGGGTTCGTCTAGATGTCCCGCATGGCGCCAGTGTCGGGCCGCAGGAAGTACACGTTCCGTCTGCAGCAGGGAGGAGTTAGTCCCGGGTTCGAGTCTAGATGTCCCGCATGGCGCCAGTGTCGTGCCGCAGGAAGTACACGTTGCGTCTGCAGCAGGGAGGAGTTAGTCCCGGGTTCGAGTCTAGATGTCCCGCATGGCGCCAGTGTCGGGCCGCAGGAAGTACACGATGCGTCTGCAGCAGGGAGGAGTTAGTCCCGGGTTCGAGTCTAGATGTCCCGCATGGCGCCAGTGTCGGGCCGCAGGAAGTACACGTTGCGTCTGCAGCAGGGAGGAGTTAGTCCCGGGTTCGAGTCTAGATGTCCCGCATGGCGCCAGTGTCGGGCCGCAGGAAGTACACGTTGCGTCTGCAGCAGGGAGGAGTTAGTCCCGGGTACGAGTCTAGATGTCCCGCATGGCGCCAGTGTCGGGCCGCAGGAAGTACACGTTGCGTCTGCAGCAGGGAGGAGTTAGTCCCGGGTTCGAGTCTAGATGTCCCGCATGGCGCCAGTGTCGGGCCGCAGGAAGTACACGTTCCGTCTGCAGCAGGGAGGAGTTAGTCCCGGGTTCGAGTCTAGATGTCCCGCATGGCGCCAGTGTCGTGCCGCAGGAAGTACACGATGCGTCTGCAGCAGGGAGGAGTTAGTCCCGGGTTCGAGTCTAGATGTCCCGCATGGCGCCAGTGTCGGGCCGCAGGAAGTACACGTTCCGTCTGCAGCAGGGAGGAGTTAGTCCCGGGTTCGAGTCTAGATGTCCCGCATGGCGCCAGTGTCGTGCCGCAGGAAGTACACGTTGCGTCTGCAGCAGGGAGGAGTTAGTCCCGGGTTCGAGTCTAGATGTCCCGCATGGCGCCAGTGTCGGGCCGCAGGAAGTACACGTTCCGTCTGCAGCAGGGAGGAGTTAGTCCCGGGTTCGAGTCTAGATGTCCCGCATGGCGCCAGTGTCGTGCCGCAGGAAGTACACGTTGCGTCTGCAGCAGGGAGGAGTTAGTCCCGGGTTCGAGTCTAGATGTCCCGCATGGCGCCAGTGTCGTGCCGCAGGAAGTACACGTTGCGTCTGCAGCAGGGAGGAGTTAGTCCCGGGTTCGAGTCTAGATGTCCCGCATGGCGCCAGTGTCGGGCCGCAGGAAGTACACGTTCCGTCTGCAGCAGGGAGGAGTTAGTCCCGGGTTCGAGTCTAGATGTCCCGCATGGCGCCAGTGTCGGGCCGCAGGAAGTACACGTTGCGTCTGCAGCAGGGAGGAGTTAGTCCCGGGTACGAGTCTAGATGTCCCGCATGGCGCCAGTGTCGGGCCGCAGGAAGTACACGTTGCGTCTGCAGCAGGGAGGAGTTAGTCCCGGGTTCGAGTCTAGATGTCCCGCATGGCGCCAGTGTCGGGCCGCAGGAAGTACACGTTGCGTCTGCAGCAGGGAGGAGTTAGTCCCGGGTTCGAGTCTAGATGTCCCGCATGGCGCCAGTGTCGGGCCGCAGGAAGTACACGTTGCGTCTGCAGCAGGGAGGAGTTAGTCCCGGGTTCGAGTCTAGATGTCCCGCATGGCGCCAGTGTCTGGCCGCAGGAAGTACACGTTGCGTCTGCAGCAGGGAGGAGTTAGTCCCGGGTTCGAGTCTAGATGTCCCGCATGGCGCCAGTGTCGGGCCGCAGGAAGTACACGATGCGTCTGCAGCAGGGAGGAGTTAGTCCCGGGTTCGAGTCTAGATGTCCCGCATGGCGCCAGTGTCGGGCCGCAGGAAGTACACGTTGCGTCTGCAGCAGGGAGGAGTTAGTCCCGGGTTCGAGTCTAGATGTCCCGCATGGCGCCAGTGTCGGGCCGCAGGAAGTACACGTTGCGTCTGCAGCAGGGAGGAGTTAGTCCCGCGTACGAGTCTGGATTCCCGAACACAATGTCAAAGTAGGTACTTGATTTTACCTAAATCAGAGGTCGCAATTCTATAAAAAGCTACAACTATAGAAGGAGCTATATCGTCACCGGTGGTATGATAGTTTGTAGTGAGCATTCTCTACATTCATTCCATTCTCCTCGGAGATCTCTAACCCTCATCAGTGTGTTGTGTCTAATGTCCGTCCGTCCGACGGGTAGCTCAGTTGGTAGAGCTCTCGCCCGGCAGTGAGAGGTCCCGGGGTCGAGCCCCGGTTCGGTCGGATATTTTTCACAACGCACATCCCTTCATATCAACCTGTCTACATGGAAGTTTTCCACAGAAAACTACATTCTCAACTATAGGAGGCCAAAGTTTTGAGCTTTCACGTTTTGAAATCATTCACGTTTTCATTGCTAAAAACTAAAAAAGCTGTCATATTTTTTTCATTTTTAAATAATGAAAAGTAAATTGTTTCAGAACGTATATTCAGGACGTCTCTTTCACCATGGTGCTCGTATGGCAATTTCTCTACCCGTTTTTGTTTGTTTCTTTGTTTGTGTTTTTGAATAGGTACTGCCCAGGTCAAACCATTCAACCGATCGATCTGAAATGTTGCGTAATGTTATAACTTATAAGTGCGGTCTCGTGTATAGTTTTTGAATGAGATCCTGTGATTACTGAAAATAGAAATGGAACCGTTTGCCCGATCAACTGAAAACTTTGCATGGTCAAGGGACCAACATTTTAGGTAATTTTAACAATTTTCAGATTATTCCGTCGTTTTCTTAAAACGTTATTGACATTTAACAATCATTTTATGCGTGTACATGCAGATCGTTTTCCTGATCGTTATTATTGAGTTCAGACTCACAGCGACTGAACAAGAGGCAGAGTGAAGCCCATGTCCTTGGCTCTCTCAGGGTTGATGCTGACGGAGTCCAGAGCGATGTCCACGTGACCTTGGGTGACGGCGCCGAGGAGGTGCAACCAGACGCCCTCGTCGTTCCTCCAGCCCAGCTTGCTGAACGACACCAGCTCGTAGCTGAAATACAACACTTGATGTTCTTCACGCGTTTAGATGACAAGGACGCGCGCGGTTCTTCGAAGTGTTGGTATTTGAATTTTGTCTTCACACTATAACCGAATTTAAAATAATCAGATATTAGCAACTCAATTTCAAGCTTGAAACGGAACAGGTTGGGTGAGTGGTTAACACTCTGAACTTGTATTCCGGAGGCCCGGGTTCGATTCCCGCGGCCGTCCTTCCTGACTGGGGTTTTTTCGTGGTTTTATCCCTCAGTCGACAGGCAAATGCTGGGAAGGTACCCTTTTAATAGGCCACGACACCTTCCATCCTTACCTACTCTTCACCATCATCATCATAATCATTCATCCGTCGCCATTAGCCTCGCTGCAGAACAGTGCGACGTTAAGCCCCAGACCCAGATACAAATGCCAACACTGGAGTATATTATTATGACCTTTGGTAAGACCTCAAGTGTTATACGATAATTTTACTATAAATATCGTATTTAACGATATGATTATCATATTTGACACTTTAAGGTCATACCAGAGGTGGTTATGTACTCCAGCGTGTGGCATCATTTAATATCTGATTTTTTTAAATTCGGTTCGTTTGAAGACAAAATTAAAACGATTTGAAAAACAGTTCGTTTCCCGTTCCCAATTAAAACAACAAGTTGATCAGACCTGGCATTGAGAGCGCCACAGATATACTGCAGCACGTCCAGCAGATGGACGTCGTTCTCGATATCGACGTCGCCGACGGCCGTCTCGTCGACGTCGCGCTGGACGCCGACGACGAGCGGATGTCCACGCAGGTCGGCGCGGTGCTCGATGTCGAGAGGCGACGTCAACGACGACGTCCCCGCGACGCCCGACCAGACGCCGAGACGCTCCGCGACCAGCGACGTGTTGGTCGACGCGCGCAGTTTGAACACTTGCGTCAGGGTGAGGTTGGCGGACTCGCAGCGAGCAAGCTGATGGCGAACAGGAGGAGTTCGTTACCAACATTTTCAGAACTAAGAAACAGAGATTTACTGTAGCCGTTTAGTTAGACCCGTTGTACAATGGTTGAAACCTTGGCAAACAGCCAATGAGACACAGCCATCTAGACCGCTAAACGATCAAGTCCA
The DNA here is from genome assembly GCA_934045905.1 of Leuctra nigra. Taxonomy (NCBI): domain Eukaryota; kingdom Metazoa; phylum Arthropoda; class Insecta; order Plecoptera; family Leuctridae; genus Leuctra; species Leuctra nigra. The sequence continues at coordinate 54,047,210 of OW203761.1, forward strand.
CTTTAAGCCAAAGTTAACTTGATCGTGACATTGAACAACTGTTCAGGCCGAAGCACAATTGACGCAGACGGACGACGCGGACGGACGACGGAGACGGATACGATGTTTAGGTATGACATATTCACTCTGGCTGTTCACAATCGGACGCGGACGGACGACGACTTTAACATTGTATTCCTCTCCGTCGTCCGTCCGCGTCAATTGTGCATCGGCCTTAAATCGCAATGCTTCAGTTTCGCTATTTTATAACATTGGAAAACAACGAAAAAGGATCGAAGTCGAAGTTGCGCAAATTGCCTATGCGACTCATTATAGGTAACTATTCAGAGTTCAAGTAACTTCAGTGAGAGTTAACTCAGTTTTGCTTTACCGATCTCATGCGATTTTTTTATGTGGATATGACATTATTATATATGAGCATTTTCATAATGGCGTCAAATCGCAACTTTCGCAATTTATGTAGACATGGTTCTCGTCCCGCGTGCGATTTAAAGGGTACAGGGAAAGAGTCAATTTCAAGTCAATTTTTTTGAAAAAATATGTTATCTTGCAGTGATTTTTATAAGCGTTCAGAATAATATACTCTCGGGTTTTAGAAAATTTTGCCACAAAGTCTATAAAAACGCAATTGGAATATCGATTTGTATGGAAGATAGATACAAGTTTCAACTTAAAACTTCGTTTATCTCAGTTTCATCCGAATGTGACTCATAGCGTTCTTTCCATGTTCCCTTCATTTGCGTTTTGGACGCGATTCATGTGGACCTTGCGTCGGTCTGTAATGTTATCCACATAATGAAACCACCTTGTTGTCGACATGAATTCTCCCACAAGCGGCGTCGACCTGCGCCACGACGACGTCGCTGTCCGGACCGACGCCGACGTCGCGCAGGTGATCCTCCAGAGCGGCGACGGCGTCGGCGTCGGCGACCAGCAGCCAGGAGTAGTAGGACGTGAACATCATCTTCTTTGACGCCTGGGAAGCGGAGGAGCAATCATCAGCTGGTGGATGTCCATACGATATTCATCATTTGTAATTCGGAGCAAATTGGACCAAATTTAAGCCAAATCTGCACATTTCAATTGCCCAATTTCTCAAGTGTGAGTAGGAAAAGATCAAAATCATGGTAATTTTTTATTTCGAATCTGTTCTACTTTGTGAACTGAAATTGTACAATTTGAGAAAAGTAGACAATTGAATTGAAGTATAAATCCTCGAAACAGAGTACCCAACTTTGTGATATTTAATAATATGTTTAATGATCAAATATAATTAAACAAATTATGCTAATTGCTGTTTAGGACGATGGTTATGAAAAAAACATAAGTTAACCTAACCTCATCCCTGTAGAAAGTAACAACAAAATTTGAATTTGAACAATTTCAGTTACGAAGATTTGAATTGCACAACTTGAATTTTATAGTGTAATATCCACTTTACAGGTTTTGAAGTGAATGTTCAGCGAATTTCATTATCAACACATTATTTCAGTTGATTTTAATGTGGAATTCGATTGTAAACGAAATCAAAATATATAAATCGTAGTTGAAAGTCTGATTGAGTTGGCTGATTGAGTGAACCGAAATAGTTTCTAGGCATAAAGCAAAATGACAGGCACTTGGAACTTGAACTGTCTACCTATTCAGGAAAACACGCTGATGAAAGAGGTCATATCTTATCTCAACACCACAACGCAGTAGCACGTTCACATTGCATTGTATGGCAATTGTATTGCATTGCATTGCAATTGTATTCATTCACCAGCTCCAAACCGATCGCTGATTAATCTAGTGGAGCGGTCGCTCCACCCAGCCAAGTCGTACTATACACTCACAGTCACTCAACATACCGTAAATGCCTAATAAACTGAGGAGCAGACCAAACACTTTTACTGTAAGCAACAACATGGCATTTTCGGCCTACTGGATCTTAAAATTGGAAAATCTCACATTGTTGTGAAATGTCTTAATTTCGAGCTATGGCCCACCCCACTACATATACCAAATTTGGGAACAATAGGTTATGCCATTTGCGCGCTAGAGGACCGAGAAAACAGTGAAATTACACCACTTTCTGATTCTGAAGATGATGATTCTGATGATATCAGGAAACCCTGTTGACAGCGCCACAGCCTAAACGGCTAAACCGATCGACCTGAAACTTTTACCACATATGCACTTTTGGCGTCTGATGATACCTTGCCACTTGTGATTTTTTGTGCCGCCATTTTTAAACCGGAAGTGACGTCATAACTCAAAAACGTCTGAACCGATTAGAACGAAATTAGCGCCATTCGATTTAGATGGTCATTTTTATGAAGTATCAATAAAAAAAATATTATTTTCTTATTTTCTAAACCGGAAGTGACGTCATAAATACGCAATATTTAACTTATTTCAACAAATTATACTTAAAATACGTACATAATTAACTTACATTGTAACATAGACAATACAATTTATATATTCAAGGTAGCAGTGTTCTCGGCCGCCATTCCTGAAACCGGAAGTGACGTCATATATCTAAAACGCCTGTACCGATTGCAACTGAACTAGCTCCTGCGTATTCATTCTGCTATTTATTTGAAAATCAATTGTGAAAAATGAATAAATAAATTAATGGTACCGGAAATGGCGGCAGGAACCACTAAATGAAACCGGAAGTGACGTCATATATTACAAACGGCATGACCGATTTTACGGAAATATAGGGATTAGGAATTCAGATGGTCGTTCATGAAGGTATCAACTAGATAAAACTAGATTGTTTTCTTATTACCTATACCGGAATTCGGCCGCTATTTCAAAACCGGAAGTGACGTCATGTATCGAAAACGGCTGGATCGATTATAGCGAACTTAAGCTATTCTTCTTGGATAATCATTTTCATCTTATACCAAACGCAACTTTTCATAGTAACCAAATCGGTTGAGGCGTATTTTTTTAAAGAAATTAGTCCCTGCTCGGACATGTGCTACAAGCTGTATGAATAAACTAACAAAAGAAGTGATATCCCAGAAAAAACACTCCGTGTAAAAATACCAGCCAAGTCTCTTTAACTATAAAAAAAAATAGAAGAAATCTAAAAATTCAGCACTGAAAAGGAGTGATATCAAAAAAGGAGCCAAGTCAACGAATTTTCCAAATTTTAATCGTACCATTGAAATAAAAATATCAACCCCCGAGAAATACTTAAAAAAAGGACTTGGCGCATCGTTTTTTTAAAGACATTTTTCTATTCTTAAGCTTATGCCACTCACATACTACGTAGTTCAGAAATGCCTAGAAAAATTGGGACAAAACTTTCAAATTAAATATTGAACATTCTGTAAAATATTTTAAATTTAAATATAAGTACGCAAAGAAACATAGCATTGTCTTACAAGCAATAAATACAGAACAGTTGTGTTTGTGATTGGTAGGTACCTATAGTTTTGTGGGTACATCAACATACCTACTACAGCATTATACTTGGAACCTTCTCGCCGTGTAATTAATTGCTATTAATTAACATTTTATACCAAAAAAATTCATAAATTACATAACGTATTACTTTAGATAAAAATCTAGTCAGTAATTATTTGAGCAGCATGGCTCAGTGCACTAGTCACTTATACAAATCTCATTGACGGCCTTCTTGTAATGAGCGCTTTCGCTATTTCCCTCAGTCACGATATTGAGAAGTATGATTGATTAATATGACCCTAGAAATAGTGGCAATAACGAATAGACTAGGCCGCTTCCGTTTATTCGTTATTCGTTTATCCGTTTATTTCCTCTGAATATTGACAAAATACCAAAACTGCCAGTAGGTAAGAGTACTAGTTATATTAAAACGTAGTATGATTCGTCGATAATGAATGTGATATACTCAGGAAAATATACTTGTAGAGTTCTTCCTATACTTTTAGGATAGAAAAGTGTCTTTAAAAAAACGATGCGCCATTTCCTTTTTTTAAGTATTTCTCGGGGGTTGATATTTTTATTTCAATGGTACGATTAAAATTTGGAAAATTCGTTGACTTGGCTCCTTTTTTGATATCACTCCTTTTCAGTGCTGAATTTTTAGATTTCTTCTATTTTTTTTTATAGTTTAAGAGACTTGGCTGGTATTTTTACACGGAGTGTTTTTTCTGGGATATGACATTAATGGAAATTACCAAACTGATTTTAAAAAAAATTATATTTTATATAATAAAAATTATAAAAATGTATATAAAAATATAATGTTGTCAGTTGCTTTGGCTTCAAATTGACCTTAAAATAAGACTTTTTCATACTTTCCAGAAGCCTTTGCAATCAAATATTTTTGAACCCTTCGTTTCAAGACCTTTCAAAACAAGTCACAGCTGTTACCAACAATGAACATAACAACATAATATGTGGGGATGTTTCTATCGTTTGGCAAAATTTGGCTGAGATCGGTCAAAGGGTGTTGGAGTATATGACGAACAGACATACATACAGACAGACAGACAGACAGACAGACAGACAGACAGACAGACAGACAGACAGACAGACAGACAGACAGACAGACAGACAGACAGACAGACAGATAACTACTTTATACATTGGGATGATCTCTTCGACATTATACCTGATTGAGATAGTCTTCAGCCCCTGGAAGACCGTGGAAGACCACGACTCCTAGACGATGTCTCTCTACAGGCAGCACTCCCGAGGCGTCTCCTGCGACGAGACCAACATGGACGCCGGCGACGCCCAGCGTCTTGACGGCGTCGACAGCTGACGTCATTGTCGAGTAACCTGATAGGAGTGAAGAGCAAGTTGACTCAGGCTCTGGAGGACCGGGTTCTATTCTCACGACTCTACTTTCTGACTGAGGTTGTTCGTGGATTCCCTCAGTCGAGAGGCAAATGCTGGGAGTTGAAGAGGCCACGACCGCCTCCTCCCCACCTTTCATTCTTATCATCACTTCCGAATCATCATGTTCATCCGTCACCAATAAAATTATTTGGTTTTCTCTGTAACTATACTTGTAAGAATGGGAATTGTGTTATTAAAGTAATCAATCATTGTGATTGGTGATTTTGCTCTCTAAGGCCGGGTAGGACCAACTCTGGATTAAGTTAACTCTCGATGATTAGTGGAAATTAGTGAATCTTATTGGCTATGGAATTCGCGCCAACTTGTTTCATTGGTTACCCCTCGAGAGTTAACTTAATCCAGACTTGGTCCTACCCGGCCTAAATAAACACAACCATAACTAACAAGAAACTTTATAAAGTGTACGAATGTAAATTGTTTCGGGGTTATTTTAACATCTCTGAATCAGTGCTACATTCCCTAGGGATTGCTGAATTCTGATCATGACTCAGTTTTCTAAATGTCTTAAACGGGAGTAGGAACTGCAGCTTTCGAACATGGTTAACTTCTAGTTTCAAAAAACATGAATAAATTGATAGCACCAGGGAACGTGCTTGCAATTGTTATAATTTTATTTGTGATAATCATGTTAAAGCATGAACTATTCTACCAGACTTGGCACTTCTCTTCTGGATTCATGTTGGATCCAACTGGACAGTTAAAGTCTCGGGAAAAGTCTTGACTGTTGGACATGGATCCAGTCACTCTGAACTCTCCTGGCGCATGCGTGTTGGTGATGATGAGCTATTCTACCAGACTTGACACTTCTCTTCTGGATTCATGTTGGATCCAACTGGACAGTAAAAGTCTCGGGAAAAGTCTTGACTGTTGGACATGGATCCAGTCACTCTGAACTCTCCTGGCGCATGCGTGTTGGTGATGATGAGCTATTCTACCAGACTTGACACTTCTCTTCTGGATTCATGTTGGATCCAACTGGACAGTAAAAGTCTCGGGAAAAGTCTTGACTGTTGGACATGGATCCAGTCACTCTGAACTCTCCTGGCGCATGCGTGTTGGTGATGATGAGCTATTCTACCAGACTTGACACTTCTCTTCTGGATTCATGTTGGATCCAACTGGACAGTAAAAGTCTCGGGAAAAGTCTTGACTGTTGGACATGGATCCAGTCACTCTGAACTGTCCTGGCGCATGCGTGTTGGTGATGATGAGCTGCTTCAAGGACGCTGCGCGGTGCTTGCTGCACCACTTCTGCGCAGCCGACACCCAGAACATCTGCCGAGGAGACAGCGACACCAACCCCGGCAGTCTGGGTTCGGACGTTCCTGACCGCTCGCTCCAAGCAGTGTAGGCAAGATACGCCTGCTTGAGACCGCCGTTGTCCGCAATGTTCTCGCCCTGAGTGTTGACGCCGTTCAAGGTCATGCCCGTGCTCTTGTCCGTGTAGTTGGAGTACTGGTTGACGATGCACGCGGCTCTCTTAAGGAACTCCTCTCTAGTCTCCTGATCCCACCAGTCGACCAGATTGCCGGCCTCGTCAAAGCGCCTCCCCTGGTCGTCGAAGCCGTGTGTGATCTCGTGGCCGATGGTGAACCCGATGGTGCCGTAGTTCATGTACTTGGGCCGGTCGCTGCCGAAGAAGACGCCTTGCAAGATGGCTGCCGGGATGATGACGCTGTTCTCCACGGGCTGGTAGAAGGCGTTGACGACCGCCGCATTCCCGTGTGTCGTCCAGTCAGTCTTGTTGACGGCGACGTGCAGAAGTCCCCAGGAGTAGTCAGTTTCAAAGCGCGTGATGTTCAAGACACTTTCGACGTAGAACTTCTCGTTGACAAAGAATTTCGCGTAGAACTTCTCCAACTTCTCGTCGTCCAGCAACTCCTCGGGATAGGCGACGTGCAGACTCATCGCCTTGGCCTTGGACAGAGCTCGCTGCTTTATGCTCTCGTCCATCCAGTCCACCTTCACGAGAGACTCTTGGAATGTGCGTTGAATGTTGAGAACCATCTCCAAAGCGGCCTTCTTGGAAGTCTTGTCAAAGAGCTTGGTGACGAAGAGAGAGCCCAGTATGAGTTCCGTTCTGTCGGACAGCAAATCAAGGCACGTCTTCCATCGAGGGTCTTGCTCCAACTGACCCGTCAGCGCTGTTGAGTACTGAAGAGTGCGATCCTGCACTGCTTGAGTCAAATATCCGACCAGTTGCATTACAACTCTCCACATACAATAGTTCGCCATCACCCTCTTGTCAGTGTTCATCAGCAGATCCTCCAGCTTAGTGACGTAGCTCGGCACGGCGACATTAACGACGTCATCATTGCTGACGCACACATGCTGGGGCAGGAGGTTGTGGAAGTATTCCAGCCAGGGGATGGAGGGGTACTTCGTCTGCAGCTCGGAGATGTTCATGGGATTGTACAGCAGGTTCGCATCGCGTCTTTCCTCTTTAGGAGGCGACGTGTTGGCCAGAGACATCTCGAACTCCAGAGATTGCTTGAGCTCCAGAGTGGCGCGCTCTCTGTCGCATCCGAACAGGACTGCGATGTCGACCATGTACTTGTAATAAGCGTCAACGAAGAGGTCGTCGAAGTCCTTGACTAGATGCTCACGGCTGAGTCCTAACGATGCTACATCCAGAGAGATCATGCGAGAGTTCGAGTTCTTGGCGTCAGTTTCAACCTGAAAGTTAATGAATAAGTCGGTTTGTAGGCCGATTCTTCTAAGCTGGTACATGCACCTCTTCCAGTCGAACACATCGGGTTTCCAAGCATCGCCTTCCAAGACAGGCCAGCCGTCAAGTTGGCGCAGAATCTTCCGCGCAGGTTTTAGGCCAAGAGCCTCGATCCTGGTCTTGTTCATGCAGGATTTGTAAACGCGCTTGGCGAGTATGACGGGTCGGTTGTCAGAAGAACTCTCCGGCTCCTCGATGACGGATCGCAACTGGTGGTCCACGAGGTCCCTCATCTCCTGGTAGGTCCCCACGTTCTTCTTGTCGTCGGGGATGTGGGTCTTGCGCAGATACGCGCCGCAAGCGAAGGAGTAGAAGTCGTCGCAGGGCGCAGCCGTCATGTCCATCTTCTTGATGACCCTGGCGGCTGCCATGACACATCCCGGCGTCACACAGACGTCCACGTCGGGGGGGCTGACGAGGAGCACGGCGAGGGTGACGGCCAGAGCGGTCATGACGTCAGTGCACACAAGCAGGTTGTTGATGACTTAGCTTCATACTTTCACGCATGAGTTCAAACGTCTTCTCAGTTTAGTAGGCTAAATGGAGCTTGTTTTCCTGGGCTTCAAAGATGTATTAAGTTATTTCCTTTTTGTCTTGAGTAAAAAAAGTTTAAATTTTCACAGATCATGATTATGTGACATTATTTTGTTTTTGTACAATTTTGGACTTTGGTTTTTGTGTGCAGTGTCCATCCTCATGTTACGTGAATGACCTTGACGTGTACCGATGTACGTCCGTTGGAAGAGTCGTATACAAATGTCAACATTGACGAGGAAAGTTTTGTGTTCAAAAGAAACGTTATCAATATTTTATCTATACGAAAGCTACAGAGTCGGGGACAGGCAAAGATGAACCAACTGTAGCATTGACAGGTATAGGGCGGCCCATGCTAGAGCGGTTTCATCTTTGCAATATGTCACCGACCATAAAACACACTGTAATACCCATATTTAATTTTTAATTATATGAGTATTCTCGTCATTTTTTAAATAAATAACATAGATGAAGTTAAAACAGATTAATATCTCTCACACAATTACCTACCTCAGCAGTTTCATTCTATAAAGAACAATCGTTAGATTATTGATGATGGCGTGTCATGTTGAAATAGCTCTACTCATCAATCATCTCATGCTGGAGATACGACGTATATCACCCTAGCAACCGACCAGTGGCCAGCATAACATTGCGATGCCAATATCAGCATGACGCAATCACCAAATCATGGCGCATTCTTGACCTATGGCAATCGAATGATTGATAAGAAACAGTGGAATCGACGGAAAGTTTTGGACCATGCATCGAGCATGTTATGGCATTCCCAATTAAAATGATAAGACGAATACTAATTAATTTGATAATTAATGAGTCCGAAATCTAATGCAATTAAATGTCATGCCATTTCGGAAGGGAGATAAAAAATATATTTTAAAATAAGTACTTGAAATGAAGTTCTATCGCATGTTGGTAACTATGGGTATAAAAATGACCTTGCTTTTTACTTCTAGTACAGCGATTTTAAACTGGGGTTCGCGGAGTCCTCAGAGGAGGTCCGCGAAGACTTTAAGAAATATTATATTGATGTATTATTATTTATAATACATAATATTTGTATTAGTATTTATTATTAGTTATGTAAAAAATACATGGTTTTGTAGGACATATGGATAATATGTATAATATGGACATATGGATAATATGAAACAAACCTACAGTATAAGAAGTATGCATTATTTATAAACTAATTCATGGAAGTAAAACATCAAAGTCCGATGCAAGCTTGAAAAGCTTCCCAGAAGTACTAAGCTTATTTTTAATTCTTCTCTAAATGCAACTTTAGAAGGTTTCGTCAGACATTTTTCAAAATAGGTAGTAATGAGTAAAATAGGTGTAAAATAGGTAGTAAATATGGTCGGTGACAGGCAAAGATGAACCCTGTTTATCATTGCCAGGTATAGGGCGGCCCATGCTAGCGCGGGTTCATCTTTGCCTGTCACCGACCGTAGGTGCAATGAGGAGAGGCTCTGACCGCGCGCAATCACTGAATGTGGGTGCAACAGGTACAACCTAGGTACAATGTACTCAGGCAGCTCGGTGCAATGAGGAGAGGCTGTGACCGCGCGCAATCACTGAATGTGGGTGCAACAAGTACAACCTAGGTACAATGTACTCAGGCAGCTCGGTGCAATGAGGAGAGGCTGTGACCGCGCTCAATCACTGAATGTAGGTGCAACAAGTACAACCTAGGTACAATGTACTCAGGCAGCTCGGTGTAATGAGGAGAGGCTGTGACAGCGCAATCACTGAATGTGGGAGCAACAAGTACAACCTAGGTACAATGTACTCAGGCAGCTCGGTGTAATGAGGAGAGGCTGTGACAGCGCAATCACTGAATGTGGGAGCAACAAGTACAACCTAGGTACAATGTACTCAGGCAGCTCGGTGCAATGAGGAGAGGCTGTGACCGCGCGCAATCACTGAATGTGGGTGCAACAAGTACAACCTAGGTACAATGTACTCAGGCAGCTCGGTGCAATGAGGAGAGGCTGTGACCGCGCTCAATCACTGAATGTAGGTGCAACAAGTACAACCTAGGTACAATGTACTCAGGCAGCTCGGTGTAATGAGGAGAGGCTGTGACAGCGCAATCACTGAATGTGGGAGCAACAAGTACAACCTAGGTACAATGTACTCAGGCAGCTCGGTGCAATGAGGAGAGGCTCTGACCGCGCGCAATCACTGAATGTGGGTGCAACAGGTACAACCTAGGTACAATGTACTCAGGCAGCTCGGTGCAATGAGGAGAGGCTGTGACCGCGCGCAATCACTGAATGTGGGTGCAACAAGTACAACCTAGGTACAATGTACTCAGGCAGCTCGGTGCAATGAGGAGAGGCTGTGACCGCGCTCAATCACTGAATGTAGGTGCAACAAGTACAACCTAGGTACAATGTACTCAGGCAGCTCGGTGTAATGAGGAGAGGCTGTGACAGCGCAATCACTGAATGTGGGAGCAACAAGTACAACCTAGGTACAATGTACTCAGGCAGTACACATGCACCCTGACAAGGTGCTCTGTACCTTGGAGATTAGACTTTCTCTGAGTGAGTCAAGGAGTTGGGGACTTTGTTTGGCAGACAACAGGAAAACACTTTCAAACGCGATTGTCCAAAACAATGACCAGTCGAACGCTGATAGCAAGTTAGAGTTATTTTTAAATCATTATCTTTATTTTTAGTTGTTATATAAGTTTTTTACGTTTTTATGCCCTAAGAAGGTGGGACACATTGAGTTTGGGCAGCGCATTTCATGATTTTTTTACACTTATTATAATTTGGAAGATACTCAAGTGGTATAAACCCAGACTTACACTTGGCCAAATAAAAAATGTCGGTGAACAAATTTGAATGACATCCAATCATGTAACAATCTATACCTTTTATTATCATTGACATGAGAGGTCACCTACTAGAGTGATACAAGGAGACCGCTTAGACTAACTGATGGTGTGATCTAAAATTTTCAGTCAACCATTTTTAGTTGTGCCGCCAAGTTTAAGGTATGTTAAAAATTGCAAAATTTTAGATCGCTAAGTTGATCGGTGTTATTTGAATTGTGCCGTCAAAACTGAGGTCCAGAGAAAAACAATTTTATTTCAGCGGTATTTTCTCTAATATGTAGAGCAAATACCACAGAAATAAATTATCTATATGAAATAAATGTTAACAAAACAGAGAGAGTGGCTAAGAATCTGCTGAGAAAGGGAAATGGACGCGGCTTACCCGACGGAGCGACGACGACGGCAGCGTCCCAGCGACGCCACCGCGCGTAGTCCGACAAGAAGCGTCGTGGCGGAGCGGCGCCAGACGTCAGGCAGAGCGTCGTGCAGAGCATCCAGACGCGGACGATCATCGCAGCTTCCTGAGAGGACCAATGGGAGACGTAAACCTCGTCGATGTGACGTCAGCATAGAGATGTGTCAAATAACTTCCAACTTGATTTATTCAATGAGACACACAAATCACTTTCTACATTGCCAATTATAAGAAGTTCTAAATATATCACCGGAGTATAAAAAAATATATACTGAAGGTATTATAGAAAAATTATTTAGTTGAAGTTATGTTATTAGATTTCCACAAACCGTGTACTTATCAATTCAATTATGAAAGAACCAAAATAATCAACTGTGGAGAGATTTATAAAAAAAATAGAATATCATTGTTTTAGTCCTGTCAAAGTAACCAAAGACCAATTGATTTTTGGTCATAAAAATACTTTACTCAAACTATCAACTAATTAATGACAATTACGTGGCCTTGAAAAAATCACACGGGGATCATGATTTTAAGCCCCACAATCTCAAGGCACTTATAGTCCAGCCATACTTCACTTATTCGAGTACGGCCAGTGTTGAGTAGGAACTAGTTACTTTTGGGGTAACTTTTAGGGTAACTTATAAGTTCCTTTATTATTAAGAGAACTTGGGAACTAAATAGTTCCTTTTGTAAGGAACTTAAATGACTTATTTGAAGTTACTTTTAAGTTCTGACATGTAATGTAGTACGTCATGAAACCCATTTGAACTTTTAATGAATAATTATGAATTTGGCTTCCTAAATTTACCTGAGTTCTGGTTCTGGTGGTGGTTCGCTTTACTCACTCAATTTAGAGGACCCAGGTATTTAAAAATATTATGGATTTTAGAAAGCAATTTTCAGTTCCTTGACTTGAAAGGAACAAGGTACTGGAACTAGTTCCTTTTTTCGAGGAAGTTACCCAACACTGAGTACGGCTTAATATTCCTGAAAACACTCAATCACTCAAACAATGAAGATCCAAAGACAAAGACTGTATCAGCACTCACCGATCTCGCCCCAGGCGTCTAAGATGTCCAGGTGGAAGCAGAGAAGCGACTGCAATGCATCAAGACGGGTGTGGGTGGGTCAGCAACATGCATATTGCATGAGTCCTGCATGGCAGAGGCGGGGGAGGTTGACATTGACATGGCCGGATAATGTCCACACACAGTGCAGCGGTGTTGATGATGATACTCCCTTTTCAGAGGTTACTTTACATTATTAATATGACCTATATTCAGGTAAGTGATCAAAGAAGCAAAATCATTCATTCATTTATAATCAAAGGTATTTATGTAATTATGTACCCCAATAAAAAAAACTTCGTACAAAATAGCAGTAAAGTATTCTTCTAGAAAAAAAATATATTCAGTATCATTGTTGACATCCTTGATGGCTCCTGTGAATGTGATTGTGTGCTTATTTGGCGCAATATGATATTTAAATGGTTACCTGCACCAGTGGCGTCAGAAGTCTATTTTCTTAGGGGGGGCACATTTTGCTTGGGATCTAGGTAGGTTAGGAACTAAATTGTAAGGGAGAACATAATTCAGTAAATGACGATGTGTGTGGGAAACACGATTGCGAAGAGAAACAATGGGGGGTCTGGGGGGAAGGCCCCCCAGCACCATGCGGGTCCGGGGCGCATAGCCCCGGAAAAATTTTGAATTTCAGAAATGAATTTGGAGCGTTTCTACATGATTTCACACTTTTTAAACCTATCTTTATCTAAATTATATGCACTTGAAAAGTGATTAGTTTTGGATGATATCTCCGCATTTATTCACATTCACAATAGGTCCAATTTGAAATGCATTATGAATTTCAGACATTTTTAGACATAGACATAGACATAGAAATTTTAGACATTACACATTAAAATGCCGCGCAGCGGATTTTTTTGAATTTCGAATGATTATGGTGCATTTTATTTTAATTGTAAGAAAACAAAAGTTAATCATTCACTCATAAGGAATGTTCATATAAATAAGCCCCGCAGCGATTTACTCAAATTTTAATAGGTACTCTAGGCAGTGAATGATTTTGGTGTCAAATAACAAAATCAATTGAATTCCGTCAGAAGACTTTCACATGACAATTCCGCAAACAATGCCGCGCAGCGAATTTTTTTGAAATTCAGCCCTTATCGAGTAATTTTTTAAAGATATAATGCGTTACCAGGGGGGGCAGATTGATACTCTTGCCCCCCCTTCAGACGTCTGGGGGGGCACGTGCCCCTGCTGCCCCCCGGTTCCGACGCCACTGCCTGCACCAGGAAAAAATCTTTAATCACTCACTTTTAAAAATATGTCGTTTTACCTACATGTATTATTAAATCTGACCCGTCAAGATGCCAACATCAACTCACAGCTTGGGATGAAATTGGAAACACTTAGTTCAGCGGTAACGTGACGACATTGGACGATTTCACTCGTCAAACGGTTCTAGTTTAAATTTAAAAAGTCACAGGAAAGATGGTTTAAAGTTTTTATCAATGGGAGAATTTGGCTGAAACTTTGTAAGATTGGGGACAATGTTGGTCGTAACGAAGTGTCAAAATTTCAAATTAATTTGAAATTCAAAAATCGCTAGATAATTTTTTTTAAATTATAACCAATCAGCGGGTTTAAAAAAAATAGGGTCTGCAACGCCCAGAAATGGTCCGGACATGTGTGCAAGATTTCAGCTCGATCGAAGAAAAACTGTAATCTGTATAGCCACAGTAGCAAGTCCGTGCCAAAAGAGCCAAAAGCACTATCCCTCCCTTCGCTCACTCAACGAGTGTTTTATGGGGGTTGTTGTCCAGGTTATCCGTTATGTCCAATCTCGTATACTTAGTGGAGTTAAACAATGCAAAGGGAAACCGGAAAACTGATCACATTTCGTTACTAAATTACATGTTTTAAGAATATTGACAATGGCATTAAGACAATTTATTGTCTTAGTCATAATCTAGAATTCAAGTATAAATATGAATTTTTCTGGAAAAGCATGTAATGTTAAGTTACCTGTGAGAAGTGAACACTGACCTTGAAGAGTTTTTTAATCGATTTTTATCATTATCTTTTACCAATGTAATTGTTAATAAAATAAAGCTTTGTACGAGTATTCAGGCTAGTTCAATGAAAATAATTTGATAGTTTGGAATGGGTTATTAGTTTTATTTTGTCATACGGCTACAGATGCCTGAAAATTAGTAAAAATATGGCACTAAACGTCTGTAGGATGAAATAAAACTAATAACCCATTCGAAACTATGAAATTATTTTCATAGAACTAGCCTGAAGAGTCGTATACAAAGCCTTGTTTTATTAACCATTACGTTGATTGAAAAACTCTTCAAGGCCACGCTATGACTATTTCTGCGCCACACTGCCATAGTAGTGAGGGCTATAAGCACAAAAATAGTGCAAAAGGTGATAAGAATTTTTTCCGCTCTTTCATAATTTCGAGATCCTCAAAAAATCGGACTGCCATTTTGGGCCCCAGGGCTGTCCAAAGTGCAAAAAAGTTTGTATTTAAGTGAAATTATAACACTTTTGTCATTTTTTTTTTCTTTTATAATAAACGATGTGTCAGGAACGTACGATAAAAACAAAAATTCTAAGTCTAACCAAAGTTGTATTTAATCAAGAAATTAAATAGTCGGCGGGTATGCTCTAAAATGACCGCCATTTTCAGGGAATTTGTGTTCAAGGTTGCAATTGCTTGTGTAGGTTCAAATTATGGACCTTTATCTTAAAAATCGATGGGTCATAAAATTAACCCTTTGGGGGGTGGAGGGTGGAGACCTAAAGGTTTCGATATCTGTAAAATAGCCCATACTAGCTACAAAAAATTGATTTCATGAACATACTAAAAAAAATATGCTCTCTTAAAAAAAATACGAGAACTCAAAATTAGGTCGCCATCTTGGATAAAGTGTTTCTTTTTCTTTTTTCTTTAATTTGAGTACGTTTTGCATGCAATATGATAAAGTTTATTTGACATAAAATATAGCCCTAATAGTAAAGACATTTGTAATTTGCATATTCTATGTATCTCCAACCGTTCTCCCTAAAACTTCATTTGTGTGTTGATAAAATGTCACAAGATAGGGATTTTAACATGTAATTTTAGTTCAGGAGGCGGTGACTCGATACCTTTGCAGTGAACAAGGGATGAACAAAGTAGCCAATTTATCATAATTTTTCAACTGCTGTGCGCAAAATAACGAAATATAAACGCGTCTCATCCAAGATGGCGGCAACTTTGAGATCTCGTGATTTTTTTCGAACAGATTACAGTTAATTATTAGTGTGTGCAAGAAATTATTAGTCTCTATCTACTATGGATTATTTTACACACATCGAAACCTTTAAGTCACCAACCCCCACCCCCCAAAGTGTTAATTTCGTGATCCATTTATTTTTAAGTTAAATGTCCATCCCCATAAAAAAACACTCCGTGTAAAAATACCAGCCAAGTCTTTTCAACTATAAAAAAATATAAGAAATCTAAAAATTCAGAACTGAAAAGTAGTGATATCAAAAAATGGGCCAAGTCAAAACTTCATTTTAAAAACCAAAATATACTTGGCGCATCGTGCATATACCTAGATAGATTAGACGTTTAGGCCAGATGTGAAATATACATAAAATCTACCTACATATATACATATAATATACCTATAATGCCCTAAAAAATGATGCGCCAAGTATACTTTGGTTTTGAAAATGAAGTTTTGACTTGGCCTATTTTTTGATATCACTACTTTTCAGTGCTGAATTTTTAGATTTCTTATATTTTTTTAGAGTTGAAAAGACTTGGCTGGTTTTTATGGGGATATCACTCCTTTTTTTAGATTATTCACATACTTATAACACAATATGTAGGAGCAGCAATGACTTATTCCTATAAAAAAATATACCATTTCCGATATGGTTACTACTAAATGTTGCGTTAATTAGTACTAAATAATGCTTAAAATGATACTACATGAAGAAAAGCGAAAGCTTTGTTCCAATCGGTCCAGCCGTTTTCGAGATAGGCATCACTTCCGGTTAACAAAATGGCGGCTGAAATCACAGCCATCAGAATGTATTTATATAAATGTTATGTATCATTATGAGCCTTCTGGATATGTAGTTATTGTAGTGAGGTGATTAAAGTCTGATTTTTTCATTTTTATGACGTCATTTCCGGTTTCGGTAATAGTAAATGTATATTTCGACTATTGATATTTCATATAGATGACCGTCTGAATCGATTGACGCAAATTTCGTTCCGATCGGTCCAGCCGTTTACCAGATATGACGTCACATCCGGTTTCAAAATGGCGGCACAAAAAATTCGTGAGGGCAAGGTATCATCAGACGCCAAAAGTGCATATGTGATAAAAATTTCAGATCGATCGGCTTAGCCGTTTAGGCTGTGACGGTGACAGCGGTGTTTCCTGATATCTGAATCATCTAAAGAAGAAGATGAAAGTGATGTAATTTCACTGTTTTCACGGCCCTCTGGCTCGCAAATGGCATAACCTATTGTTTCCAAATTTAGTTTATGTGGTGGGGTGGGCCATAGCTCGAAATTAAGATATTTCACAACAATGTGAGATTTTCCAATTTTATGATCCAATAGGCCGAAAATGCTATGTTGTTGCTTACAGTAAAAGTGGTTGGTCTGCTCCTCAGTTTATTAGGCATTTACGGTATGTTGAGTGACTGTGAGTGTATAGTACGACTTGGCTGGGTGGAGCGACCGCTCCACTAGATAAAATGAACAATCAACTGCAACCTTGAAACACGAATTCCCTGAAAATGGCAGTCATTTTAGATCATACCCGCCGACATCTTTAATTTCTTGATTAAATACAACTTTGGTAAGTCTTAGAATTTTTTTTATCGTACCTTCCTGACACATTGTTTATTATAGTACTTGAACAAAAAATTGACAAAAGTTTTATAATTTCACTGAAATACAAATGTTTGACCAATTTGGACAGCCCTGGAGCCCAAAATAGCCGTCCGATTTTTTAAGGATCTCGAAATTATGAAAGAGCGGAAAATTTCCTATAAAACTGCCAAAGGAAAAATTCTTATCACATTTTGCACTATTCTGCCAATTTGATGACGTGCTAACAGCCCTCACTATAGAGGTAACCCTTCTTACCTCTTGACACTGCATTGAGGAAGATTCTTCTGGAGGCTCCAGCATCACTCGTAAGTGACGTCATACTTAATCAGACTAATGGAATATAATAGAGAAATATTAAATGTTGGCCAAACAATATTGAACATTTCACAATAATTTATTTACAATTAAAATAAACACTTACATAAACATACACATAAATAAACATTTAATAATTTACAATTTATTTACAAACATTTTTAATATTTCATAGAATAGCAAAACTGAGAGATTTAATGAGTACCTTCGAAATGCATAACAAATTGTTTAAAAGTGTGTGGGATAATATTTCGAATGTGTTAACGTCTCATGAGGCTAACTGTACCTGTTGAACATTTCCTGCTGATCTGTGAGAAGTGCATCCTGCGGAGAATGCACTTCCTTTGCTGCGTGTGTGACGAATGCTCGAGATGCACTTGTAAATGTCCGTCGGTGCATTGCGTTCAACAGAGAGGGTGTCCAGGACGTCCAGATATTCCAGACATTGTTCAGGTGAGCGTCGCATTGAGTTCAACAGAGAGGTGTCCAGAACGTCCAGATATTCCAGACATTGTTCAGGTGAGCGTCGCATTGAGTTCAACAGAGAGGTGTCCAGGACGTCCAGATATTCCAGACATTGTTCAGGTGAGCGTCAAATTGAGTTCAACAGAGAGGTGTCCAGAACGTCCAGATATTCCAGACATTGTTCAGGTGAGCGTCGCATTGAGTTCAACAGAGAGGTGTCCAGAACGTCCAGATATTCCAGACATTGTTCTGGTGAGCGTCGCATTGAGTTCAACAGAGAGGTGTCCAGAACATCCAGATATTCCAGACATTGTTCAGGTGAGCGTCGCATTGAGTTCAACAGAGAGGTGTCCAGAACGTCCAGATATTCCAGACATTGTTCAGGTTAGCGTCGCATTGAGTTCAACAGAGAGGTGTCCAGAACGTCCAGATATTCCAGACATTGTTCAGGTGAGCGTCGCATTGAGTTCAACAGAGAGGTGTCCAGAACGTCCAGATATTCCAGACATTGTTCAGGTGAGCGTCGCATTGAGTTCAACAGAGAGGTGTCCAGAACGTCCAGATATTCCAGACATTGTTCAGGTGAGCGTCGCATTGAGTTCAACAGAGAGGTGTCCAGAACGTCCAGATATTCCAGACATTGTTCAGGTGAGCGTCGCATTGAGTTCAACAGAGAGGTGTCCAGAACGTCCAGATATTCCAGACATTGTTCAGGTGAGCGTCGCATTGAGTTCAACAGAGAGGTGTCCAGAACGTCCAGATATTCCAGACATTGTTCAGGTGAGCGTCGCATTGAGTTCAACAGAGAGGTGACCAGAACGTCCAGATATTCCAGACATTGTTCAGGTGAGCGTCGCATTGAGTTCAACAGAGAGGTGTCCAGAACGTCCAGATATTCCAGACATTGTTCAGGTGAGCGTCGCATTGAGTTCAACAGAGAGGTGTCCAGATATTCCAGACATTGTTCAGGTGAGCGTCGCATTGAGTTCAACAGAGAGGTGTCCAGAACGTCCAGATATTCCAGACATTGTTCAGGTGAGCGTCGCATTGAGTTCAACAGAGAGGTGTCCAGAACGTCCAGATATTCCAGACATTGTTCAGGTGAGCGTCGCATTGAGTTCAACAGAGAGGTGTCCAGAACGTCCAGATATTCCAGACATTGTTCAGGTGAGCGTCGCATTGAGTTCAACAGAGAGGTGTCCAGAACGTCCAGATATTCCAGACATTGTTCAGGTGAGAGTCGCATTGAGTTCAACAGAGAGGTGTCCAGAACGTCCAGATATTCCAGACATTGTTCAGGTGAGCGTCGCATTGAGTTCAACAGAGAGGTGTCCAGAACGTCCAGATATTCCAGACATTGTTCAGGTGAGCGTCGCATTGAGTTCAACAGAGAGGTGTCCAGAACGTCCAGATATTCCAGACATTGTTCAGGTGAGCGTCGCATTGAGTTCAACAGAGAGGTGTCCAGAACGTCCAGATATTCCAGACATTGTTCAGGTGAGCGTCGCATTGAGTTCAACAGAGAGGTGTCCAGAACGTCCAGATATTCCAGACATTGTTCAGGTGAGCGTCGCATTGAGTTCAACAGAGAGGTGTCCAGAACGTCCAGATATTCCAGACATTGTTCAGGTGAGCGTCGCATTGAGTTCAACAGAGAGGTGTCCAGAAAATCCAGATATTCCAGACATTGATCAGGTGAGCGTCGCATTGAGTTCAACAGAGAGGTGTCCAGAACGTCCAGATATTCCAGACATTGTTCTGGTGAGCGTCGCATTGAGTTCAACAGAGAGGTGTCCAGAACATCCAGATATTCCAGACATTGTTCAGGTGAGCGTCGCATTGAGATCAACAGAGAGGTGTCCAGAACGTCCAGATATTCCAGACATTGTTCAGGTGAGCGTCGCATTGAGTTCAACAGAGAGGTGTCCAGAACGTCCAGATATTCCAGACATTGTTCCGGTGAGCGTCGCATTGAGTTCAACAGAGAGGTGTCCAGAACGTCCAGATATTCCAGACATTGTTCAGGTGAGCGTCGCATTGAGTTCAACAGAGAGGTGTCCAGAACGTCCAGATATTCCAGACATTGTTCAGGTGAGCGTCGCATTGAGTTCAACAGAGAGGTGTCCAGAACGTCCAGATATTCCAGACATTGTTCAGGTGAGCGTCGCATTGAGTTCAACAGAGAGGTGTCCAGAACGTCCAGATATTCCAGACATTGTTCAGGTGAGCGTCGCATTGAGTTCAACAGAGAGGTGTCCAGAACGTCCAGATATTCCAGACATTGTTCAGGTGAGCGTCGCATTGAGTTCAACAGAGAGGTGTCCAGAACGTCCATATATTCCAGACATTGTTCAGGTGAGCGTCGCATTGAGTTCAACAGAGAGGTGTCCAGAACGTCCAGATATTCCAGACATTGTTCAGGTGAGCGTCGCATTGAGTTCAACAGAGAGGTGTCCAGAACATCCAGATATTCCAGACATTGTTCAGGTGAGCGTCGCATTGAGTTCAACAGAGAGGTGTCCAGAACATCCAGATATTCCAGACATTGTTCAGGTGAGCGTCGCATTGAGTTCAACAGAGAGGGTGTCCAGAACATCCAGATATTCCAGACATTGTTCAGGTGAGCGTCGCATTGAGTTCAACAGAGAGGGTGTCCAGAACATCCAGATATTCCAGACATTGTTCAGGTGAGCGTCGCATTGAGTTCAACAGAGAGGTGTCCAGAACGTCCAGATATTCCAGACATTGTTCAGGTGAGCGTCGCATTGAGTTCAACAGAGAGGGTGTCCAGAACATCCAGATATTCCAGACATTGTTCAGGTGAGCGTCGCATTGAGTTCAACAGAGAGGTGTCAAGAACATCCAGATATTCCAGACATTGTTCAGGTGAGCGTCGCATTGAGTTCAACAGAGAGGGTGTCCAGAACATCCAGATATTCCAGACATTGTTCAGGTGAGCGTCGCATTGAGTTCAACAGAGAGGTGTCCAGAACGTCCAGATATTCCAGACATTGTTCAGGTGAGCGTCGCATTGAGTTCAACAGAGAGGGTGTCCAGAACGTCCAGATATTCCAGACATTGTTCAGGTTAGCGTCGCATTGAGTTCAACAGAGAGGTGTCCAGAACGTCCAGATATTCCAGACATTGTTCAGGTGAGCGTCGCATTGAGTTCAACAGAGAGGTGTCCAGAACGTCCAGATATTCCAGACATTGTTCAGGTGAGAGTCGCATTGATTTCAACAGAGAGGTGTCCAGAACGTCCAGATATTCCAGGCATTGTTCAGGTGAGAGTCGCATTGAGTTCAACACAGAGGTGTCCAGAACGTCCAGATATTCCAGGCATTGTTCAGGTGAGCGTCGCATTGAGTTCAACAGAGAGGGTGTCCAGAACGTCCAGATATTCCAGACATTGTTCAGGTGAGCGTCGCATTGAGTTCAACACAGAGGTGTCCAGAACGTCCAGATATTCCAGACATTGTTCAGGTGAGCGTCGCATTGAGTTCAACAGAGAGGGTGTCCAGAACGTCCAGATATTCCAGACATTGTTCAGGGGAGCGTCGCATTGAGTTCAACAGAGAGGTGTCCAGAACGTCCAGATATTCCAGACATTGTTCAGGTGAGCTTCGCATTGAGTTCAACAGAGAGGTGTCCAGAACGTCCAGATATTCCAGACATTGTTCAGGTGAGCTTCGCATTGAGTTCAACAGAGAGGTGTCCAGAACGTCCAGATATTCCAGACATTGTTCAGGTGAGCGTCGCATTGAGTTCAACAGAGGGGTGTCCAGAACGTCCAGATATTCCAGACATTGTTCAGGTGAGCGTCGCATTGAGTTCAACAGAGAGGTGTCCAGAACGTCCAGATATTCCAGACATTGTTCAGGTGAGCGTCGCATTGAGTTCAACAGAGAGGTGTCCAGAACGTCCAGATATTCCAGACATTGTTCAGGTGAGCGTCGCATTGAGTTCAACAGAGAGGTGTCCAGAACGTCCAGATATTCCAGACATTGTTCAGGTGAGCGTCGCATTGAGTTTAACAGAGAGGTGTCCAGAACGTCCAGATATTCCAGACATTGTTCAGGTGAGCGTCGCATTGAGTTCAACAGAGAGGTGTCCAGAACGTCCAGATATTCCAGACATTGTTCAGGTGAGCGTCGCATTGAGTTCAACAGAGAGGTGTTCAGAACGTCCAGATATTCCAGACATTGTTCAGGTGAGCGTCGCATTGAGTTCAACAGAGAGGTGTTCAGAACGTCCAGATATTCCAGACATTGTTCAGGTGAGCGTCGCATTGAGTTCAACAGAGAGGTGTCCAAAACGTCCAGATATTCCAGACATTGTTCAGGTGAGCGTCGCATTGAGTTCAACAGAGAGGTGTCCAGATATTCCAGACATTGTTCAGGTGAGCGTCGCATTGAGTTCAACAGAGAGGTGTCCAGAACGTCCAGATATTCCAGACATTGTTCAGGTGAGCGTCGCATTGAGTTCAACAGAGAGGTGTCCAGAACGTCCAGATATTCCAGACATTGTTCAGGTGAGCGTCGCATTGAGTTCAACAGAGAGGTGTCCAGAACGTCCAGATATTCCAGACATTGTTCAGGTGAGCGTCGCATTGAGTTCAACAGAGAGGTGTCCAGAACGTCCAGATATTCCAGACATTGTTCAGGTGAGCGTCGCATTGAGTTCAACAGAGAGGTGTCCAGAACGTCCAGATATTCCAGACATTGTTCAGGTGAGAGTCGCATTGAGTTCAACAGAGAGGTGTCCAGAACGTCCAGATATTCCAGACATTGTTCAGGTGAGCGTCGCATTGAGTTCAACAGAGAGGTGTCCAGAACGTCCAGATATTCCAGACATTGTTCAGGTGAGCGTCGCATTGAGTTCAACAGAGAGGTGTCCAGAACGTCCAGATATTCCAGACATTGTTCAGGTGAGCGTTGCATTGAGTTCAACAGAGAGGTGTCCAGAACGTCCAGATATTCCAGACATTGTTCAGGTGAGCGTTGCATTGAGTTCAACAGAGAGGTGTCCAGAACGTCCAGATATTCCAGACATTGTTCAGGTGAGCGTCGCATTGAGTTCAACAGAGAGGTGTCCAGAACGTCCAGATATTCCAGACATTGTTCAGGTGAGCGTCGCATTGAGTTCAACAGAGAGGTGTCCAGAACGTCCAGATATTCCAGACATTGTTCAGGTGAGAGTCGCATTGAGTTCAACAAAGAGGTGTCCAGAAAATCCAGATATTCCATACATTAACAGGTGAGCGTCGCATTGAGTTCAACAGAGAGGTGTCCAGAACGTCCAGATATTCCAGACATTGTTCTGGTGAGCGTCGCATTGAGTTCAACAGAGAGGTGTCCAGAACATCCAGATATTCCAGACATTGTTCAGGTGAGCGTCGCATTGAGATCAACAGAGAGGTGTCCAGAACGTCCAGATATTCCAGACATTGTTCAGGTGAGCGTCGCATTGAGTTCAACAGAGAGGTGTCCAGAACGTCCAGATATTCCAGACATTGTTCAGGTGAGCGTCGCATTGAGTTCAACAGAGAGGTGTTCAGAACGTCCAGATATTCCAGACATTGTTCAGGTGAGCGTCGCATTGAGTTCAACAGAGAGGTGTCCAGAACGTCCAGATATTCCAGACATTGTTCAGGTGAGCGTCGCATTGAGTTCAACAGAGAGGTGTCCAGAACGTCCAGATATTCCAGACATTGTTCAGGTGAGCGTCGCATTGAGTTCAACAGAGAGGTGTCCAGAACGTCCAGATATTCCAGACATTGTTCAGGTGAGCGTCGCATTGAGTTCAACAGAGAGGTGTCCAGAACGTCCAGATATTCCAGACATTGTTCAGGTGAGCGTCGCATTGAGTTCAACAGAGAGGTGTCCAGAACGTCCAGATATTCCAGACATTGTTCAGGTGAGCGTCGCATTGAGTTCAACAGAGAGGTGTCCAGAACGTCCAGATATTCCAGACATTGTTCAGGTGAGCGTCGCATTGAGTTCAACAGAGAGGTGTCCAGAACGTCCAGATATTCCAGACATTGTTCAGGTGAGCGTCGCATTGAGTTCAACAGAGAGGTGTCCAGAACGTCCAGATATTCCAGACATTGTTCAGGTTAGCGTCGCATTGAGTTCAACAGAGAGGGTGTCCAGAACGTCCAGATATTCCAGACATTGTTCAGGTGAGCGTCGCATTGAGTTCAACAGAGAGGTGTCCAGATATTCCAGACATTGTTCAGGTGAGCGTCGCATTGAGTTCAACAGAGAGGTGTCCAGAACGTCCAGATATTCCAGACATTGTTCAGGTGAGCGTCGCATTGAGTTCTACAGAGAGGTGTCCAGAACGTCCAGATATTCCAGACATTGTTCAGGTGAGCGTCGCATTGCAACACCAGATGTGCACAGGGACATGGAATTGGAACCGGAATCGAAAATATCTGATTTTTTAGGAACCGGAACCGTTAATAATATTGAACAATAGTTGGGTTCCGTAACGGATCCATTTCTCTAAATTATCTATTTATTCAATTTTCACTTCAAATCTCAAATTATCAAATTACATTTACAGTTTTTGACACAAGTAACCAAAGTGTCAACTTACGTTCGGCATTTTGTTACCGTAGTTATGCAATCTACTGTACATGTAAGCTCCAAAAATCCAATTTTAATTAAATCCTATTAAATTATTGTCTGTATTGTAAGGATCCGATTTGAAACCAAACGTAGCCGGTCCTAGAGAAGAGAATCTCTTTGCTGATACAGTCTTGCCCTCTCTATAGTCTTGCCCAGAGACATTTAAAATTAGTGTTTGTAATACACTAAATTTTACTTTTTAGTGTGTACTGACTTGGATGTAGGCTACTGTGGATGAATCAAAATAAAATTGTAGGATTTTACATTGAGGTAATTAGTTCCTCAAAATTAGTAACTTACAAATATTATTTTTCAAATGAACACGTAGTTCGAGTTAGTTTGGTGTCACACCACGTGTGTTTACAGTGTGATGGCTGTGACAGAAGCTCGCACGCAGCCGACGGAGCACGCAGGACGCACGCAGACGGCCGTCGCGACGCAGAGAGCAGACGGCATGCTGGCGCGGATGCCGCTGGTGTGGGTCAACATCGTCAGCATCGCAATCCTCCATCTTGTCTCACTCTACGCCGTGCTGAACGCTCAACTCGACTTCAAAGCTCTGACTTGGCTGTGGGGTCAGTTCAACCAGTCTCAACCGTGGGGGAATTCCACCCTGGGAGGGGAGGGGGGAATTGTATACGTAAAAATACAAACTAGTATTTTTTTAAAACAAATTCACATTCACAAATTCGTTGATTGGTTAAATTGTATTTTAAACTCTTTCGATTGGCTGATCCCATCAAGTTTAAATTTTGTAAGCTCATTTAACAAATTTTAACATATTTTCAGACAAATCCTCTAATTACTTAAAATTTTATTAAAATCTTCTAATTGCTATTTTGCATGGCATCAAGGCTACTCCTTCTTACACCATTTTCACAGCAATAGGTCAAGTACTTACAGACTTGTTGGCGTTTTAAGAGTTTAGAAACAGCTGTCAAAAGAGATTATCGCAGAGTAACGGCACATGGATCTGTTGAAGCAAGTACTACCCTGCTAATTGTTGTCCCGTGCTCCAGGTATTGCTGTGGGAGGGATAGGAGGGTTCGGAATCACTGCCGGAGCCCATCGCCTATGGACGCATCGCGCTTACTCAGCCAAGCTACCGCTCAGGATCATCCTTGCCATGTGCTACTCCGTGGCGGGTCAGGTAAACTCTCTTCTTTCTATATCTGTCGACGGAGTTATATTCCACTCGTGAGAATGTTAACATGTGGTATAGCTTACTCCTGACGTAAGATGTCAAGCCACGGCTTAACGTCCCATCCGAAGGACGGTGTGACATTTACAACACGGGCTTCCGCAACCCGAGCGGCAAGTGATCAAGCCAGACTTAGTACACAGCGGGCGAATCCATTTCGACTACTCTATTCAGTAACATATCCATGTTGCAGAACACGTTGGTCGACTGGGTGCGCGACCACCGCGTCCACCACAAGTTCAGCGAGACCGACGCCGCCTCCATGACGCGGACCCCATGACGCGGACCCCATGACGCCATGAGTCTGATTGTCATGTCCATGTTGTAGAACACGTTGGTCGACTGGGTGCGCGACCACCGCGTGCACCACAAGCTCAGCGAGACCGACGCCGCCTCCATGACGCCGCCTCCATGACGCGGACCCCATGACGCGGTCCCCATGACGCCATGAGTGTGATTGTCACGTCTATGTTGTAGAACACGTTGGTCGACTGGGTCCGCGACCACCGCGTCCACCACAAGTTCAGCGAGACCGACGCCGACCCTCACAACGCCAGCCGCGGCTTCTTCTTCGCGCACGTCGGCTGGCTGCTGCAGAAGAAGCACCCCGAGGTCCTGGCCAAGGGACGTCTGATCGACATGAGCGACGTGCTCGCCGACCCCGTGGTTAAGTTCCATATGCGCTACTTTTGGCCGCTGAAGATGTTGTTCTGCTTCGTCATTCCCATCTGTGTGCCGCACTTCTGCTGGGGCGAGCCGTGGTACAACGCCTTCATCGCCATGGGCGTCATACGCTACATGCTCTCGCTCAACTTCACCTGGCTCGTCAACAGCGCAGCGCACTTGTATGGGAACAGACCCTTTGACAAGTAAGTCATCTTGCTCGGCTGTGAACAGTGGTGTAGCTACAGACTTATGGGACTTCAGTGATTTTCTATTGTAATTGATGTCCTCCCAGTGTTAATCTCGTCAAATTAGTTAAAGTCGTCCAATCTAAGCTCATCTGTTCAGAATATATTCAAACAATATATTCTGATTCGTTCAATTTGAAATTTTGCAAGGTTGGTTAAAATTTTCAAATTATATTCCAATTGGCGGAAAATCAAAATGTTCCGATTACGTACAAATTTGGACCAACATCATCTTATATTTTACACATTTTCAGGTCCAATCGGTCAAATAGGTATTTACAGGATTGTTGTAAGAGTTTCACAATCAAAATGGATTTCTTGAATAGTATCAAAATGTGAATGTAGGTTTCTTTGAAAACCTTCCATGCTCGAGCAGGGGCTAGGCTTTTGAGATTGAAGCGGATTGTAAATGGGGGTATAGGGATCTAACTTTGTTTTAGGGCGCTCATCTCCATTCTACATCATCGTCTTCCAATGTAAAAAAATTTAAAATTCTTAGTTATAAGTTCCAAAACAACTCAAATAGAAAATTATAGCCTGTACTTTTTAATCCCGTAAATAAATTTGAAATTCGATTTTTTTTTTATTATAGGTACCTATATACTATTTCATATTTCTAACGAGTGGATTTTACGATGTTTTTATCTCAAAATCACTAGACTGTAATATGTGGTTAGCGGTTTCCAAAATATCTTCCTGGATAAGAAACTCCAGACGCCAAGGAGGAAGTACGGATTTTAAACCACATTTTATCGCTGATAATGTTTGCATTGTGTTTCAATTCAACAATGAAAGAACAATGAAAGTTACACAATTTCATGTTATTTCTCGAATTTATTCGGTGATCTTTGTGTCGATTAGATGTGAACTGAAAATGAGTGTGAATGCACAATCACATTGCAATCGTAATCGTAATCGTCTTGGCTAATATGTGTTATTGTAAATGAAGCAATTGCGAACATACAATGGTCGCCTTTTCTATGTTTGTTTGTTAAAATATTCTAATATTGTTAGGGATTCAATAACACGCTCACGATGAAAAATCAATGTATTCGTAATGATGACTAATTTATCCGCATTTTACTGCAACTGGAGGAAACAAGAAAATCATAACTTCTACTTTTTCTCAGGCGCTTCGGGAATTCTTTTTTTTCCCATCGTTCTCAAAATGCGCCAAGAGTCTATTCCAGCATCTACCTACCACGTGAATCACACTTCAACGTAATAAATAAGTGGTGTTTCGAAAATATTATGTTATAATTTGAACAAAATCAATGTCACCGTCATCTCTGCTCCAGTCACATGGGCCCCGCCGAGAACCTCGCCGTCGCGATGGTCGCCATGGGCGAGGGCTGGCACAACTACCACCACGTGTCCCCCCCCCCTGTACATATTCCTTGACACGACACCGTCATCTCTGTCTCCAGACACATGGGCCCCGCCGAGAACCTCGCCGTCGCGATGGTCGCCATGGGCGAGGGCTGGCACAACTACCACCACGTGTCCCCCCCCCCCCCCCCCCCCTGTACATATTCCTTGACACGACACCGCCATCTCTGTCACCAGACACATGGGCCCCGCCGAGAACCTCGCCGTCGCGATGGTTGCCATGGGCGAGGGCTGGCACAACTACCACCACGTGTCCCCCCCCCCCCCCTGTACATATTCCTTGACACGACACCGTCATCTCTGTCTCCAGACACATGGGCCCCGCCGAGAACCTCGCCGTCGCGATGGTTGCCATGGGCGAGGGCTGGCACAACTACCACCACGTGTCCCCCCCCCTGTACATATTCCTTGACACGACACCGTCATCTCTGTCTCCAGACACATGGGCCCCGCCGAGAACCTCGCCGTCGCGATGGTTGCCATGGGCGAGGGCTGGCACAACTACCACCACGTGTCCCCCCCCCCTGTACATATTCCTTGACACGACACCGTCATCTCTGTCTCCAGACACATGGGCCCCGCCGAGAACCTCGCCGTCGCGATGGTTGCCATGGGCGAGGGCTGGCACAACTACCACCACGTGTCCCCCCCCCCCTGTACATATTCCTTGACACGACACCGTCATCTCTGTCACCAGACACATGGGCCCCGCCGAGAACCTCGCCGTCGCGATGGTTGCCATGGGCGAGGGCTGGCACAACTACCACCACGTGTCCCCCCCCCCCCCTGTACATATTCCTTGACACGACACCGTCATCTCTGTCTCCAGACACATGGGCCCCGCCGAGAACCTCGCCGTCGCGATGGTTGCCATGGGCGAGGGCTGGCACAACTACCACCACGTGTCCCCCCCCCTGTACATATTCCTTGACACGACACCGTCATCTCTGTCACCAGACACATGGGCCCCGCCGAGAACCTCGCCATCGCGATGGTTGCCATGGGCGAGGGCTGGCACAACTACCACCACGTGTCCCCCCCCCCCCCTGTACATATTCCTTGACACGACACCGTCATCTCTGTCCCCAGACACATGGGCCCCGCCGAGAACCTCGCCGTCGCGATGGTTGCCATGGGCGAGGGCTGGCACAACTACCACCACGTGTCCCCCCCCCCCCCCTGTACATATTCCTTGACACGACACCGTCATCTCTGTCTCCAGACACATGGGCCCCGCCGAGAACCTCGCCGTCGCGATGGTTGCCATGGGCGAAGGCTGGCACAACTACCACCACGTGTTCCCGTGGGACTACAAGGCGGCAGAGCTGGGGGACTACGCCGTGAACCTCACCACCCTCTACATCGACATGTTCGCGCGCCTCGGCTGGGCGTACGACCTGAAGCAGCCGACGCCGGAGCTGGTGCGACGCACCGCCGCGGCGCGCGGCGACGGCACCTATGTGGAGGTGCCGGAACCGGTGACGACGCCGATGCAGGCGGTCAACAAAGTCTTCAAGTATTACGGGATTCAACACAAACTACACTCATGTGATTGAAGGCGGGAAACTTACAAGCTATTTCTGACGTGCTGTGAAACTTACTTTAGAACTTGAGAACGGATTCGCATGGTTTTTCAAATTGCTTTTTTACACGAACATGATTTTAAAAAATCCGATATTAGCCCTACATACTGGTGTATTTTATGACCTCTGGTAGTACCTCAAAGTGTTATAAATGCGATTATTTTACTAACAGCATTTAGAAATGATTTCTTAGTTTGATTACTGTAAAATCGAATTGCTTATAATAAAAACACGTTTCCGCATCCAAGTATAAGAATTTTAATCCCCAATTTTAATTAAAAAATGATTCCTTAATCTTTATTGAGGTTGGATAACATTAAAATTATAATATTATTCTACTTGTTACAAGCACCCAATTACCCAATTGAGTTACCCAAAGTTTAGCCAATTAGCATTGATTTATAGTTACCTATCTGATTCCTTTTAAGAGTCGGCTGTACTTAAAGTAAATTATGTATACTTGAACAAATTTGAGGATTTAGCTGAAATTTTGTAAACATTAAAAAAAATATTTAAGTGATAAGGAGGCTCAATCGCGCTCTTGAAAAAACAGAATTTGGATGTGTTATCAGTTGTCTTAATGTTATTACTAGTTGATGTTTGAGTTTTATTGTGTTCTCAAGTATCTGCCACTTGAACTCTATTTCCATCATCTCTTGAGTCTAATCATAGTGATTATAAAGTGTAAAACATTCGAATCATGTATTTATATAATCAGTAGTCATGGCAGGTCAAGAAGGTATTAGTCACAGAGGGCAAATATCATTTTATATCTCATTTTGGATGCCAAGTTTATTACTAATCGGAAGAATACAATGCATAAAACTTTGAACTTTTACCTATTGTACTTCTTTACCTATTACATAATACGTCATATTACATAATTGCAATGATATACATTTAGACATTGCTCTGTTACGCTCAACAGTTGATTATGGATCATATTGCCGTGGCAACAATATATCAAGTTGTCACCCAGGCCAATAATATAAAAATATTTTGACCATTTACTTTAAAAAGAAAGAAAGAAATATTTTCACATAATATTACTTTGTTGATTAATAGAATTATTAAAAACATAAAATTTTATCTCACTGTCTGTTTAATTAATTGCATTGTATATTTTCTTAAACATTTCATTAACATTAAAATTGCATCATTGATCATTACGAAGATTCCCATTCCTTAGACATTTTCAATTTCATATTTCATATATAAATGGAACAAAAAATAAATAATTATGCAACGGGTAAACAGACTGCATAATACTTTGTTACAGAATTCGCAGAGAGTTCATTAATTATTAAGAAATTGTTACGTCACAAAACCATCTTGGACAGTTTTGAAAGTAGTTATTATTAAATAATCAGGTGTAATTATCTTTTTTATTCGTACCCAGCTAACTGTAACAAATAGGTTTGCTTCTTGCATTATTTGTCTATTCTCTTATCTTTGACATTAAATTTCCAGCTTCCTCATTGGCTGAATTGATCTTGATCATTCCACGAATACGTTCCTTCTTTCTAATCCGTTATCATCATTATAATCATCTTCTAATACAATTAAAGCATAGGTTTTTCAGTCGAGTAAAATAAAGATGATCAAAAGGAATATATCTACTCATTCATTCATTCTGTAATATAATCTGACCCACTTTTCACTTCCAAGTGCAGCTGAGTTCAGAACATCGCAAAATAAGCGAAGATGTCAAAACACGTTCCTCATTTGTTTCATCTGCTGAAAAGGTAAGTTGAATCCCTGTGAGACAAAACTGAGCCAGTTGACATTGCAAAGACATACTTGCTAGTGAAACCACTTGTGGCTGGTTTGAAAACAAATACGTTTTTAATATTTCAGCTATTCAGAAGCGTGAGAAATTCATGCAGTGTTCAAAGATCTACTCCGTCAATATGGAGTGAAAAATCATAAAAACAATAATAGATCAGTAACTAGATCAGTTCAATTACATAAAACGGATTAAAGATCAGAAAATAAGATTCAATTCATTTGTGTTACAATTACAATTATTATTGGGATTATCTGCAATCAAGTGAATGAAAAACCCAGCAATTATACAAGTGAAATTATTTGACGGGGGAAGTATTTCAACTGTTATCTTTTTATCGTACATTCATTGATGTAATGTAAAATACATAAAATACCCCATTAAATACACTCCTTGTAAAAATACCAGCCAAGTCTCTTCAACTAAAAAAAATTGAAGAAATCTAAAAATTCAGCACTGAAAAGTAGTGATATCAAAAAATTGGCCCAAGTCAAAACTTTTCAAAAAATACTTGGCGCATCGTGCATATAAATAGTAGAGACGTAGGCCAGAGATCAAATATAATCATATATAGATATAATATTTCTATAATGCCCTAAAAAACGATGCGCCAAGTCTTTTTTGAAAAGTTTTGACTTGGCCAATTTTTTGATATCACTACTTTTCAGTGCTGAATTTTAGATTTCTTCAATTTTTTTAGTTGAAGAGACTTGGCTGGTATTTTTACACGGAGTGTTTTTTTATGGGGATATCACTCCTTTTTTCAGTTTATTCTTACAACTTGTGACATATATTGTGGCACCAAAACTATAAGAATTCCTTTAAAAAATACGCCTATGTGATTTGGTTGCTAAGAAAAGTTGTGCTTGTTACTATGTATATGCTATAAATAATATGCTATAAAGTATAGCGAAAGTTTGGTTCCAATCGGTCCAGCCGTTCTCGAGTTATTATATCACTTCTGGTTTTCAAAATGGCGGCTGACTTCACTGCCACCTAAAATTTGTATCTATAAATGTTATGCAACATTATGTAGTTATTGTTATAAGAAATGATTTTATTCAGATTTGGCATTTTTATGACGTAATTTCCGGTTTCGGTAATAGTACATTTCTATATCGACTATTGATATTTCATAAAGAAGACTGTCCAAATCGTTTGGCGCCAGTTTCGTCCCGATAGGTCCATCCGTTTTTAAGATATGACGTCACTTCCGGTTTCAAAATGGTGACACAAAAAATTCGTAAGGGCAAGGTATCATCAGACGCCAAAAGTGCATATGTGGTAAAAATTTCAGATCAATCGGTTCAGCCGTTTAGGCTGTGGCGGTGATAGCAACGTTTCCTGATATCTGAATCATCAGATAGCTTTTAAAAGGGGTGTAATTTCACTGTTTTCACGGTTCTCTAGCTCGCCAATGGCATAACCTGTTGTTCCCAAATTTGGTATATGGGGTGGGGTGGGCCATAGCTCGAAATTAAGATATTTGCAACAATGTGAGATTTTTCAATTTTAAGATCCAGTAGGCCGAAAATGCCATGTTGTTGCTCACAGTAAAAGTTTTTGGTCTGCTCCTCAGTTTATTAGGCAGTAACGGTATGTAGAGTGAGTGTGAGTGTACAGTACGACTTGGCTGGGTGGAGCGACCGCTCCACTAGATTACAATTACTTATGATGAAGATAATATCTGCCATAAACATGATTGATGCGAAATTGCCTAAATTTGTTGTAATTATATATGGGAAATTTCCACAATAAACGCCGAAACTTCCCATCATATTCCTAGCGTAGACTTTATTGAGCGTATCAAAGATTTTTGCGAATAAAACAACCTCTTGCAATTTATCTCGGGTTCAACATGATAGCTTTCGTTGCTTATTTCTTTTATCGAGAGATCAATTTTGACAACATTTCAAAATAGCTTTATTAAAATTAATTTATTAACCGACTTTGAGGAAAATATTCTTAAATGGTCCTCATAACCATGATGCATATTGCATAAATTCAAAGATACATCGGTTGATCGGTACACTGTTAAAAAAATAAGGTGTTTTTCCTCATTTGTATGGCAACCCTGTTACCAAATACACTTTTGAAATGTTTCGTATACATAAATAATGAAAGTTACTGAACTACAACATCGTATAATTTCAAAGGTATTAATAATTTTCCAAAGTCGTGTATGGTAAAATCACCCACACAAATCGATATTTGCAGCACATGTTTGAGATATTTCAGATGCTGTGGTCTTGATAAAAACTAGCTCGTTTGTTTGAATACAGAAAAACCCTGAACATTTTCCAAAGTCGTGTATGCTACAATTCCCTACACAAATGGGGAAATATCCTAATTATTTGGTCAGCTCGCTCAAAAATTCAAAAGTTTAATTGATAAATCCTTGAGTTTAACACATATTTCAATTATGTGGATGGAGTTCAAGAGACAGTTACATATATGATCAATACACAAATACAAATTATGATGACCCGGACGAGCCTCGAACTTACGTTCTTCGGATTAGTAGACCGATGCTCTAACCACTGGACCACCGGGACAGCTGAGGGTGATGCCGGCTTAGACGTGCTTTGAGTTAGTTTGAATGTTGAGGTTTTGAATGGTGTTGAGGGAAATACCTAATCGAAATATACATACACGTACTAGGAATAATATTTCCTATAACATTTTTTAATTTTATTCCTTTGGAATATTTTTAAAATACTAGAAATTATACGATGTCTCTGCTGGATTTTAGCCCATCGCAAAACTGATAAGTTTCGTTGTATTTTTGAAGATTATACATATAACTTTGTGTCTTTCTCCATACACGACTTTGGAATATTTTCAAATTATCGGAAAATAAATACTTCTCTACTGGATATTAGCCCATCGCAAAACTGAGAATTTCCATTGCATTTGTGAAGATATTACATGTATTTTGTGTATTTTCCCATACACGACTTTGGAATATTTTCAAATTATTGGGGCACTTACAAATTTGTATATGAAATATGGGAATCCTCATACTGAATGTTTTTTTTGGAAAATCTCATACACTTTTGGAATTTTCCTAAGCTTTGTATACAAATATTTTACAAATAAAATTACAGTGTACAAATCTAACTTTTGTGAATCACAACATACAAAACGTATACTATTCTGACACATTATACTTTATTGTGTTTCCTTATGTACTGTCGAAACACACTGGGGTTTCTCAAGCAATGAGTAAGGTCAATGGTTCATAGCCTATTGACTATGTAATTAAAATCAACTAAATTTTATGTCAATTATAATATCTAGTTCGTATTTATTTGAATGAAACAATCGATATGGTAATGAGTCTCCACGATGTGAAATCAAGAGAATCAACATTTCACATTGCAATCTTACCTTATTCCTTCATATAAATAAACAAAGAGCTTTTTTTTAAATGTATCACATTTTTTTCTGTATTTCTGTATGTCAAAAATGTTGTTGTTGCGCACCGATACGCGCAACAACACCAACCGAAAACGAACCACTGAATAAAAGATCAAGTGGAGCGGTCGCTCCACTCAGCCAAGTCGTACAGTGCGCATTTCCACTCAACATACCGTCAAAATGCCAAACTCTAATATAAAAAGGCTTAAGTGGGTCTTCCATGGTTGCGATGCTTTCGCCGTCGCGTCATGTATTTCCGAGTCCGACTCCACCATTTGTCCAGAGGTGGTTCAGCGGTAACCGCGCATGCGCACAACGCCGCGTTAGAAATTCGCTGCGTTGTTATTGAAGTTGGCTCTACTTTCAGCGTGGATTTGCAGCGATTCGCGTGACATCACGCATTGCTGCGTTCTAGCTCTGATTGGCTGAGAAGCCACGATGCGGCTGCGAATTCGCATTGCGATGAAAAAACGCAACGATGGAAGCCGGGCTTTATGAGCTGACCAATACTTTTACTGCGTTAGCATGGCATTTCCGGCCTACTGGATCTTAAAATTGTAAAATCTCACATTGTTGCAAAATATTTTAATTTGGACCTACCATATTATATTCCAAGTAATGGGTTATGCCATTTGCGAGCTAGGGCAGTGAAAATCATGAAAATTACACCACTTTCACTGACTTTTATTCACAGCCAAAACGGCTGAACCGATCAATCTGAAATTTTACCAAATATGCACTTTTGGCGTCTGAGGTGCCTTTTGTAATGACGGTTTTTATGCTGCAATTTTGAAACCGGAAGTGAGGTATGAATAATAGGTAAGGTTGGGCGAACCTCATATTTTTTAACCGAACCGAACCTCGAACCGAACTTTAAATATTTGACCGAACCTCCGAACCTAACCGACTTGGCCCATTTTCTGCGTTTTCTGCACGTTCAGTGCGCCCTCGCCGGTCAAACTCGGTGCCTATAGAACCAGCTCCAAACAAATAAATGATTCCCACCCACTTCGGATCCCAGCTACTGTAGAGCAAGTGCTTTCCCGGGCTGAAGCTCGGAGTGAACTTCAGGATTGATGACGTCATCTCATGCAGACCTCCTCTGGGATGCTGCTTCCCCGATCCCTGACGTAATAATGTCAGCCGACTCAAGTGCTGGGCATTGTGCATTCCCAGCACGATGCATAACTCATGATGCACTGGACAGCAGAGAAATTCACATCAACAGGAGTTTACATGCAGACACAACGCTCTGTGTTACGCGTTGATGAGCGAGTCTTCGTACTGCATCGTCACAATGCTTCAAGGAGCAGTGATATTGCCTCCAAGAAATTTGACAAATATTTCCAAACACACATAAAATGTCCGTAAAATGACAAGTGCGTAACAGATTAGTTTGAAAATTTACAAAAACATCTAAAATGTTGGTCCCGATGACCACGCAAAATTTGAAGTTGATCGGTCAAACGGTTCCATTTTAATTATCAAAATATCACAGAATTAAAAACTAAACACAATAGACCAATTGGATTAGGTACATTAGTATTTAGTAAGGGCAGAATTTCACATCGATTGGTTGAACGGTTTGACCCGGGCACTGCTGAATAAGCACACAAAATCACAGAGAGAAAGTGTCAGGGCCGGTATAATCAAAGTTAAATTGAGCCGGATTACTAAATATTGGACTAAATTGACAGCACAGCCAATCAGATACTTCAAAATAATTGAAACAGTTGAATTTAATCCAAAAGTTAGTTAATCCGGCACAATTTTACTTTGGTAATACGGGGCCTAAGAGTACCGTGGGGACGCTCGCTAATATTGGATCCAATTTGCGTTAGTTTGAACAAACTAATGTAATTAAGCCACAACGATATTTATAGAAATCAAAATTTTAAATTTTAAATACATTATTAAAAAACTGGTACCGGGTACCAGCTTTTGATTATTATGGCTATAACAAATCAGTTCGGTGATTTTAAACATTACTGATTCCGGGTTTCATAAGTTGTAATGTAAATTAAACATAGAACGGATTGACCAATCAACGAAATACGTTGCTTGATCATTGGGTCCTACAACATTTCAGGTGTTTTGACAATTTTCAAACAAAATTGTCAAGAACTTCAAGAGTTATTGACATTTTACTGACATTTTATGCTTGTTTTGAAATATTTGTCAAATTTATTTAAATCTATTCATGGACAAAATTATCACTGCGATATTTCATTGCCAACAAAGCCAACTAAATAATTAGCTATACGCTAGGTAATTAGTTTTCAAAATGGTAATAATTAGAATGGTTCGAAAGTTAAAACGATATTTGGGAAATATTATCTCCAATGTGATTCTTCAAACGCAGCCGTCAGTGAATCTCGCTATGCCCTATAGAGTGACAAGGATAGGAGATGATTGTGTGATTGCGATGTAAAGTGATGACAAATGACATCCAGTCTCGTGCAGCAGTACTGCGTGTTCATTCAATGTAATTCCACTCCATCATGCGCTGGGAATCATTGCTTAACTCTTATTGGACGAAATTACGAGCGTGTCAATTCTACTTTAACCAAGATTCTGAGTATAGGGACAATTTCGAGAAAGAAATAACGAAACAAAACGCACACAAAAACGCGAAGACAAAAACAATTATGCACCATTTTGCACTCCGTTCTCATTAAATCCTATGGAAGAAATTTCAATAAATATCATAAGTTTAAAAAATCCATTCGGGAAATTACACATTTTTAGTGTGTTATAGGCCGCATATGAGCCGCATATGCCATAGGCGCATATGGCTAAGAGCCGCCCCCCCCCCCCCCCCCCCCCAACCACAAGACACTCATTCCTTTTATGTAGGTATGTGTGTTGTGGTTTTATCCCGCTTTTCAGGTTATAAAATCCTGTTTTGTACATTTCTTGTGCCCTCCCTAAGTTTTGATCTCCCACCATGTGTTAAATTCGGCTGATATCATCATTAGTAGATCTGCAAAATATCGTAGTCTCAGATTTTCTCGACCGTGTGATGTGGCCACGTCACGTGAGATGCAGGACGTACGTCATAAGATGCGCTCAGGGTCGATAAGTTAAATGCACTCGTATAATAGACGTATTAGAAGAAAAATAAGAGAATCAAGTTTCAAATTGAGATGATAATGCGAAGGAATAGAACAAAAGAATTGACTAACAAACACGCCAGTAGCATTTCGAAGTCGAGGCGATTTTTTTTTTAGCATTTTATTGATAATAAACATGTTATTATACATGTGTCAGACTAGGCCACATAGCCATGAGTGGCTAACCTGTGGCAATTACATAATTCAATAAACAATAAGAAATCATAGAGAAATACAGACATCAATATTACAGACATATAATATTATTATACTTCATAACATAATCAACTTTGAAAACACACAATTTGAGCTCCATTTACTCAATAAAAAAGAAGAATACAAAATGCAATTGAGATTGAAGAAAGAAAAATAAGAACTAGGAAAACGCTCGGTGTAACGCGTTGATGAGCGAGTACCGACGCGCACGACATCGCCAATCAAGCACGATCCATTCAATCAAATATAACTAACTATACATTATTTATTACCAATTTTCCTTGCAACTTTTCAAAAACACTCTGGATCAATTAAATAACAGATTATTGTACTGATATTTTTCCATCAATCTCTTTGGACAGATATTCAAACACTTAAAACAGCAATAAGTCTGTAAATTCTTGACCGATTGGGCTGGAAATGTGTAAAATATGATGCTATCTAGTCAAAACGTTGTTTTCATAACTGTGAAACACAATCCATATCGTAAAATAAATTATTTTAGATAAGGTATACCTATACCTATGTATATGAAATACCTACATTACATTTTGACTACATTATGTATTGCAATACGATCCACTAATAAAAGAATCTAACTTACATTGATATTGAGAATAGCCATCTATAAACTTTGCTTTGCTACATAGAGCAACCCAGAATGCAGTGGAATTTCTGTTTTGAAATGTCATTTCTGACAGTTATTAAAACTGTCAATAAGTGCATCTATGTTCTTGACTGGTAGGGCTGAAAATTTGTAAAATAAGAGACAATGTTGGCCTTAACGACCATGCAAAATATGAGTTTGATTGATCAGATTAATCGAAGACCATTTGATAGGTCAAATATGGTGTGGCTACAGGCCATTATAAATTAAGCTTACAAGTGTCAGTAAAATGTCTTTTTCTATTAAAGTTCATTACAGATTACAGATTTGTAAAATAACACTTATAATGCTGATACCAATGGCCATGCAAAATATGGTGATGATCGGTTAACCGATTCCAGCTTTATTGCACACAGAGTTGAGTTTCTTTCACATTGCCAAGCTAAGTATAGGTACAACTTTAATCAAGATTCTGATAAAAGTAATAGATCGATTTTGCTGGAAATTAATAGCCTTCTGCAGTGGATAGTAATGAATATTTTGTGGAAAAATTTTGCCAGATCCTTTACTTCGTTTACAACTTAATGCGAAAAGCACAAATACACAAAAAAACAAAAAAACAAAAAACAGAGATTTGTGCCATTAGTTTCAAGTGGAGACACTCGCTCCGCTCGCTTGATAACACGCTGTTCAATTTACGCTTACAACGCCGCTAGGGTGTAACTAAGCAGCACCATCCAGACCTTCCACATGAATTCACTCTTTGCCAACCTAAACTTTCCAAAGTAAATCCGCTAACTTGAATATGCCACCTTAGTTCTAGCTGATTTGCATTTTGTTGTGTTGGTACTAGCGTAGCGCATCATTGCCATTGCCAATCTTAGCCACCATAGTCATTGTAAAGAAGACTTTAACAAAACTGTATAGTTATCAACCACTCTTTTATTTCCTTTTTATAATAATAACTTATCTAACTGTTTCAAAACTGGTGGATTTGGAATATGATAAATGATAATCAAATGGAAAACAATACAGCTCATGTGAACAACGATGCAATACAATCCGGCAACTGCAGGGAACAATTATTAATTGTTTGATCTATTCTAAAGTACGGAGCAAGTTGGCTATGGCAGCAACTCTCTGCACTTGCATTCCGCATAAAGTGAGAGCGGCCATGTTGAGACAGACATTGCCAAGAGTAAAACATTGGTTAGGTGCTCTTCAAAAGACATAATAATGTATTGACAACAATTATTTGTTGGTGACCGTAATTAATAAAATTATGTTGTAAAACTATCTGTGGTATGAATTGGTTGTAAGAATAATATTATATCTTGGGGAGCACGAATTCAGAGGTGGACAAAACATGACGCAATGATGAAAACCGTCTGAAGTGGCCCAGGTACCAGGTTCGATTCCCGCGGCCTTCCAGACTGAGGATTTTTCGTGGTTTTCCTCAGTCGAGAGGAGAATGATGAGAAGGTTCCCTACTAATAGGCCATGGCCTTGTCCTTCCCACCGACTATCATTACCTATCATCATCATTATCATCATCATCATCATCATCATCATCATCATCATCATCATCATCATCATCATCATCATCATCATCATCATCATCATCATCATCATCATCATCATCATCATCATCATCATCATCATCATCATCATCATCATCATCATCATCATCATCATCATCATCATCATCATCATCATCATCATTCATCCGTCGCCATAGCTCTCGCTGCAGAACAGTGCAGAATACAATCAATGAAATCGCATGTTTTCTATGTGGAAAAGTATATCTACATTCTACACTGAAGATTTTGTCACGGAATGGTGACAATTCCGTATTCCGATTCCGATATTTCGCATTCTTTATACATCGTCGGTGCTGCAAAAATCCACTAACTCACACGTGGAGCTAGATTTGTATTTGACAGCATATTCCTCTTCATATTCCTCTCTACATTCTGCACATGTTCATTGCTGATACGTTGGTTACCGCAGCCCGGGTGATGAAGAATTTATTTTCCTATTTCTATTTTTATCTTGATATTTCAACTAGAAAGTAGTTGAGAACAGTCTGGAAACTTACACATTTTAACGAATGAAATACTCACTCTCATCTATTGTTCTTGGTGCATACGGAAATCATGTGCTTTGGTTTCATTCATCAGTTCTCTTTCATAACTTCTTGCATGTTGAAAACTTTCTGCAAAATATTCGCGAAATAACAGCACGAAATGACGTTCCTCCGCTTACAAGACTGTGAGGAAAATAGGATCAGTTGATTTCAATGTGTAATCGTGTTTACGTGTGTACGTGAAGCCTAGTCCGTGTGTATATAGTACCTATACCAGGAGCGCAAAAAAATCACCCTGATTGAGAGGTCACTATATCGAAACTATTATAGTTTTTTCATTGGTTCTGAAATTTGAACACATATTAGAAAACATACCAAAATTTAATATGTGAAAGTTTCAAACATATTCATTCATTAGGAAAAAAGTGACTACTGATTGAAGTTACAGTTGAAAAAACAGATTAAACCCGGCGAAATAAAAGTGTTTGATGAATTGATTTGGAGTTCATGGTTATACTTTGTAGGAATAAAGTGAATTAATGTTTATTTATGAATTTCTTGATTAAGGAGACAATGCACCCAAAAAACTAACTTGAGTATAATAATAGCAATCGGTCTGAAATTTTTACAAAATATCAATATCATATAGGAAAGAAAAAAATCACAAAAAAAAGTT
The DNA here is from genome assembly GCA_934045905.1 of Leuctra nigra. Lineage (NCBI taxonomy): Eukaryota > Metazoa > Arthropoda > Insecta > Plecoptera > Leuctridae > Leuctra > Leuctra nigra. The sequence continues at coordinate 54,088,941 of OW203761.1, forward strand.
GGGGGGATTATTTATGGTTAGGAGGGCGGGGGGTAAAAATTGGTACACTCATTAAAATCCTATCTTCTTCCACAAATTTTAATATATTTTCACGAAACATTTTTTTTCTTATAGTAAATATAATACCACACAATAGATAGTAGCGATTTTCATTTATTTCAATTAGTTTTTGAATTATGAGTAAATAAATATAGAAAATGATAAATTTTAATATTTTGTCTGTTTTAAGATATTGACAATTTTTTTCCTCAGGACATACATCAGCCTAAATTCCATACTAACTATTGTTCATTATACATTAATGGACACACACACAAAAATAGCTCAATAGCTATCTCTAGTAAAAAGTAGATAGGTTTTGCATACAATGTTTTGTTGGAAAAAAAATTCTGAGTTATGGGCCTTCAAAGATTGCTTACTGAGAACATTATAAGATCAGCACAAGTACATTATAATAGTGATTTTATTTTTATTTTTTTGAAATATATGTACTATTTGCAAAATAATGTCACTGGAATCATTTAAAAGATAAAACATCAGAAAAAATTGATGTAGAATAAAAAAAATTAGAAAAAATGACATTTTTGGGTGCATTGTCCCCTTAACATACATAAATCTATGCGAATTTGTCTTGGAGTTATTCAGTGGGAAGGTATTATGTGTGAATTTATGTAACTTTCGAGTTAACATTTCCAATAGACAACATCATAAATTATCTAGTTAGCTCTGCTTTTCAAAAATGTTCATATGCAGTACCGTGATCCAAGTATCTATTATGGTTATGATCCATTGTTGAAAAACCATAATAGATACTTGGATCACGGTACTGCATATGAAATTTTTTGAAAAGCAGAGCTAACTAGATAATTTATGATGTTGTCTATTAGCATCGTTCGAATTCAGCCACAATAACTTTTCCCTAGTCTGTATAAGAAACAGACTTGCGTACTTTTTAGTAAAATTATGATCAACGCAAACTTACATGTACAACACAGGAGATTGTTTTAAGCTTAGGTCTGACTGATTTTATATTAGTAGCACTTTTTAATTTTTGCTTCGTGCCTTGTTAAGTAGGCGCCGGTTATTCAACAAAACCGCGCAAAACTATGAAATTTCCGATACGACTGTAGACAAAACCCGTTAACCAAATAGTTTCAAATATTAATCATGATAAGATAAAATACAAACTTAGGGTTATCACTTGTCAGATTTTTTAAATTAAATTTCATATAGCACCCAGCGTGCAAGAAAATATACAATTTTTCACCAAAAATTAAGTAAGCAAAAAATTAAAAATGTATGTACCAATTGATAACCATTAGTTATTGTCTTTTTTTTAATCATGATTAAAATTTAAATCATTTCGTCAACCCATTATGTCTCCAATCACATGCTTCGTCTATGCATAGAGATATGATATCTGAAGACATCTGGCCCATGCATGTCTGCTCGTGGACCACTCAGTGACCACCACATGCGGATGTCATGGGATGACGTAATATCTGCGCGTGCGCTCTGCTCGGACCACGTGTAGCGTTGCATCATGTTTCATCATGTAGATGGTCTGATGATCAGATCAGATGTTCGCATCTCCGCCGCGGCGTGGACAGCAAGGCACGGCGTGACTAAGCGTGACTAACAGCCGTGTGGCGTGAGGCAATGCAAGGTCGTCCCATGGACCACGTACACCGACTCCAACATCCAACGCCGTGCAAGCCAAGAGAAGGGCCCGGATGCGACAAGGCTAAGGGCCCGTGACGTACTAGACCAGCGGGGCAGCGGAGGCCTCACAGGGGGTCCGCAAAGGCTCAAGAAAACTGAAAATTAATAGTTAAATTTTTTTCATTTTAATTTTTTTTCATATTCATTTTTATTTTTATTTTTAAAATGTACTTAAACTATATTGCAGTTGTTTTTTGCTTACCTTCTTGTACTAACACTAATCAATACTAGTTACAATGTCTTATCGGCTCAGGCGCGTAGGAATAATGGGGGAAAGGGGGGAACGGACCCCCCCCCCTGCCTGGAGCCTGACCCCCCCCCTGCCAGAGATCCTGACCACCCCCCTGCTAGAGACTCTGACCCCCCCTGCTAGAGATCCTGAACACATCCAGATATTCACAAATGTTCACAGAATGCACAGATTGCTCCATCCATTATGAAGTTGAATTCCCAAAATTTTCTCAAGTTTTGCAAAACTAATTGAACAGAGGTATTATCCAATGAGACAACTCATTTACTCATTTGTCCAACATGAACATCCTCATGAATCAAATTAAATAATTATACGTTAAACTAATAGATTCCAAAACACATACAGATTTTTCTTATTGATTGCTTATTGCTGTTGCTCTTGCAACCTTTTTCAAAGGTCGATTCCAAATTCAATTCATAATCGATTCTCTTTCACTAGAAATCATGTATTTCTCTGCGGGGCCATTAAGGATTTTGTCAAATAACAAAATTTTATTTTGTCTCTTATAGCCCCAAGAATATTGCAGGACACACATTTTAAATTTCTTTAAGAAAGATGCCAAAAAAGCGTCGAATTCGACTTTTTTTTATTAAGATGTAAAAAAATGCCCTGCGGGGCCATTGGGAATTCTATAAAAACAAGTTTTCTTAGTTCCCACAGAATATTGCATATCACACATTTTACATTTCTTTGAGAAGAATAGCAAAAAATTCGATTATTTTGTATCAAAAATTCAAAAAAGGCCCTACCCCCCTAACTGGGGGGTGAGTCCTACCTTTTCCTGACATCCATCGATCCCCTATAATTTTGACCCCCCCCCCCCCCCCTGGCAAAATAAAGTTCCTACGCGCCTGTATCGGCTCAAAATCATTGAAAACAATGATCAATTTTGAATTTGAAATAATAATTTGAAACTAGGATGTCGGCACAAACCACACGGTCGCTTACGGTAAAAGCCCATGTTACACGCCCAAATACCCCCAAAACGTTCTCACGTTTAGTTTCATCTTTTCCCACGCGCTTTTCCCGCACAAGGTCCATTTTGCGAACATCTTACTTCACACTTATGCCCAGACACGATGGCAGCACCCTAGCGGGAGATAGTTTGGCTAATGGCTAGTGCCCTATTGCAACTATTCAAATAATAAACTATGGTCCACAACTTTATCCATTTATGGAAATTTCGATGCAGGTTCAGAGTTTCGGACCCTTGTTTGTTAATGTTAGGTAACTTTCAATACACATTTGATACACCTTTATAGTCATTGTTTATTGGGGTTCACGGTAACCAAATCATTAAAAATAACAAAACTATAAATTGTGGAAAAATTACCCGTACTTCAAAAAGACCCGTGATCCGATGTTATCAAATCATGATAAAAAAATTCGATGTCAGGGAGGATGATAAGGAATTGGTAAGGATGAAAGGTGGGAAGGTGGCGGTCGTGGACTGTGCCTCTTGACTGTGGAGGACCTCGAAATACCTCAGTAAGGAAAGACCATTTAGGAAATTAAACCTCTAAGGACCTTCGAAGTCCAGAGCGCTTTTCCTGAGCCAACTTGCTCGCTCTGTAAAATTTATAACTTCCTTGGTTCATGATAGGATTTATCATTGTGCAATGTTGATAGCAATAATGTCTGCAATTATGCTGATACGCATATGGAGAACAACCTTGCAGATACTGTAATGACCAGATACTAACTGTCCATGTGCATGCGATATAAGAAATACCTGGAACTATCCATAGTGTCTGTATGGTAACCTGGAACCGACCTGGAACCGTGTCCCTGCACGTGAAATGCATTGCCAGTCCTGGCATTTTCATCCCCTGGTCGGACTCAATTGCGCTCAGTTTGAAGAGGGTCAAATTACGAATAATATCGAGCATCCAAGGATCATTTTTCATTCCATTGTATTGTAACTTTTGGATGTAGCTCTCTCCTACTTTCTGGAACCATATAAAATATCAGATTATTTTAAACTCGACTTTAATAAATTGATATATTTTATGGCAAAAGTTCTTTCTGTGTAAATTTGAGACAAACAAAAATTTAATTAATTATTTTTTAAAACTTTTCTATACATTCTTAAAAGAAAAATCAAAGAAAATTCATGCTAGTTGCATACTAATGGGTACCTACAAGAATACAATTTGCATAAGGATAGTATACATAATGTATGGGAAATAGAGGCCCTACTGCCATCCCCTAGCTTCCTGTCTCATTTTCTCCTTCTCTTCCTTAGAAGCGAAAGATGTAGATCTATATCTCAAGAAGTTACACAACACACCGCAGGTTCTAGATAGCACAGTCATTGATATTATGCATTGATCATTTGAAATCAATCCATCACTTTTAGACAATTGATATGAGTGGAAATTTGCAGTCATCATTTGACGTGATAAAAACAATTACTTCGGTGATTGTCTTGATAAAAACCTTCAGAAGACTACGACATGCTTCTTATTACTATGCACTGATTCATTTCGAGTGATGAGTTATTTTTAGCGAGCGAAATGACGTCTCCTTTTAGTTTGGTTAACTATTGTTCTTTGTTAATTTTATTGCGTTTGTTATGATACACATCATACCGTACCTCCGATCGAGGTGACATTTTTCATACATGTAAAGAACACTTCGTCAAGACCAACAAAAATGCCAAGGACCTTAATAATATGCTTTTAGGCTCACTGGTTAATACTCATTTGGAAATAGCTGTATACAATTGTAATTATCTAAATGCATAAATGCACCTTGATAATTTGCAAATTTTCGTATTTTTATATTTTTTCACTTTACTGATATTTTCCATGTCCATGAGTTATGGAATTTTGGCTCGAGGTGTTGATGTACCGGTGCTCGCTTATCAACGCGTTATACACAGGGAGTTTTATACCTTGTTGAGCGAGCGTAGCGAGCGTCACCACGGTACTCTTATGGAACTTTCTATGTGTGTTTTTTTTGTCTGCACTGCCCAGGTCAAACCGCACAACCAATCGATCTGCAATTTTGCACATATACTAACGTAATCTATGCGGTCCCTGGGATCGTTTTTGAACGGGATCCTGTGATTGGTTCAATTTTTTTTTAAATATCCTTCGATTGGTTGTTCCGATCAATTTGAAATTTTGACAAGTCATTACGACCAACTTTGTCCCCAATCTTACAAAGTTTCAGCCAAATCGTCCGATTGGCTAAAATTTAAAACCATATTTCCAGTGTTTTTTGAAATTTAAACTATAGAACCGTATGACCGATCAACTTAAAACTTTGCATGGTCATTAGGACCAATATTATTTGATTTTTGACAATTTTCAGACTAATCTGTATTTAAATCCAAAAGTTATTGATATTTTACTGACATTTTGCGTGTTCTGTCAAATTTCTCGAAAATGTTGATCATGGCAATTTCGACTCTTCATAGTTCCAAGGTAGTTAGAGCAGAAACTTTCAAACGTATGAAACTGATATGATCGGTCAACAGATCGATCTAAATATTGTGTAAGTAGGAAGTACACACACTAATACCATATGAGTGGTCCCAGGTATATATATATTTTTTTAAGAAATCCTGTGATTTTTGAATATTATCAAGGAACAGTTCAATCATAAAGGTTCAAACTTGCATGGCTATTGGGACTAATGTTTTAGGAATATTTGGAGGTTTTTATACAAGTCTGACGAAATTCAAGAATTATTGGCTTTTAATGATATTTTCGATAGAGAATTTCGGTTCGAGGTTGCGCGTATCCGTCCGTGCTCGCTCATCAACGCGTTATACAGAGCGTTTTCCTAGTTTGATTCAAGACACAATCAAAATTGCTTCCCACTTCCTTGCTTGCTCATCATCGATTTTACCAGCGGCTCTTCCTGTCTTTGACCCAGTTTATGTGTCCATGGGTGTACCTAATAAGTACAAACAATAGCTGAGAGTGTATAGCATTGTCTGAATCAATTATAATATACGGCGTAAGAGATGCAACACCTTCTGGACAATCTCTGCAATATGTGGACGGACGTCGCTTGTCAAAACCAGGTAAATATGAATAATCAGTTCAGGTTTTACATGCAAATGTCATCCACTCCTGATAACACACTGTCAACTTGCCACACTTCGCTATCTCGTATTTAAAAGGTCGACAAAGTATTGGGTATTTCACTATATGGTTCAGGAAAATGAAACTAATAACCTGTGTTTTAGGTATTCGATCCTAAAAGCTACTCATAGAAGATTCTGGATTAAAAAAAGTGTTATCTGTCAACAAGCTGCTTTTGGTGAATAAACATAGTTTGAGCATAAGAATGAATAAATGCGTGCTGTAATTATGCCTGGTGATGATTTCAAATTTTATTTTAAATATTGAAAAATAGTTTATTTTGAAATACGAACTTAAAAAATATTTGGCGTCAAAATTGAAAAAAATTACCCAATTGTGAATTGATTGATCCGTACCCGCACGCATCTATTGAAATATTCTGTGTATTTTTCCCTTTGTGTATTCCTTTTGTAATAATAATGTAATATATAGTGTAAAAAATTTAATATGTCAGAACACCTATATTATAATTTTTTGCGGTGATTGTGAGCGACAAATTTTTTGTTGTGCTTTCTGCTCTTATCCAGTCCATATAGATTTATGTTTAGAAACTTTTTATTATGTTCATTTGTACTATTTACTTGTGTGTACAATAAATCAAGTATATTATAAATACATATATTTTTTTCAAAGGGGCAAGTCAAAACTTGCGGAGGGCTCGACAAAATATACAAAACATTATATTTTAATTTTTTTTTAAATACAAACAAATACAAACAAAGGGCAAACCCATCTGTTCCACAATAGGTACAATACGCATGAAAGCAATGAGGGGTGGGGGAGGGTTCCCCAGCTATGTGGGTGGATTTTCTTCAGCGGAACTCTAAATTTTGTACAATTATTTGAGCAAAACAATGTTTTCTCTACAGATTTCCTAACATTTCGAAATAAGTTTGTGACATTGAAAAGCTACTGAGTTTCACATTAAATTTATATCATTTTCACAATTTGATTAGGTATGTTTTAGCCGCATTTTTAAGTGTTTAAGAGCTATGAACAACCCCCCCCCCCCCCCCCCCCCCCCATCCCCCCGAGACATACCGGGAATCATCACTGTCCGATTGTATTCGATCTTCGAGACTGAAGATACGCAACAATATCTGTTTTTCGCAATTTAGTAATAAATTGAACTCGCTACCTACCATTGAACTTGTAGTGTCGAATATGTTAGACTATAATTGCTAAGCTGCGTGTTATCTTGTACATGAACTCCGAATATTACCTGTATTACTCATCAAACCTAAAAACACATTGTTAGGTAATCTACTGATGTAATATCAACTCATACCTGTCAATGACACGACACTCAAAGTCGAAAGGTGTCAACTTATTGCAAGCACTATTTCTATTTGCACTTGAGAGCATAATGTCCACATCAATCACAACATTTATTACTTAGAACTACAAAAAGTGTGTAACATAAGTGTAAAGTTAAATATTCAACACCTATAACCTATACCTAAGATTTTAACCTCGTCACATTTTAAAATCTACATATTTGATTAATATTGTCTTCACAAACATAAAATCCCTATTGTCATCCCTAGTAATAGTCTTTCTTTGCAACTGACAGTGACATTTTGATAATGTCCTCGCGTTCCATTATTTTAATTTCGTTTTCAAACGCCCCCCCCCCCCCCCCCCCCCCATCCCCTCCTCCCAACACTCGTGAGTCACGTGATCGGATGGCGCGATGATCACGTGACGCCGCGCCGACCAATCAGAGAGCGTGTTTCTATATAACGAGATTCGAACGCGGGGACGGATCAGTTGGTCGCGAATTGTTGTGAAGTAAAGCTGCAGAATCAGAAAGCCGGTACGCGAAGTGTTTAGTGTCATTACCTGACTGTGTATTATTGGATTCCTATTAGTTACTGGTGAGTTGTGTTTTATGTTTGTTGAAATATACAGTGTCGGTTTCTAGTCACTAATTAGGGACACTTTGTTCGAAAGAGTTAGATAAATTTGCACGTTCCAAAAGGCACGTCTGCCGATGAGGTAAAGCCTGATGCACAATTGAATTAAGGTTTATGGTTTAATGTTTAGTGATTAGTGTTTAAGATGTTTTAACAGAGTCCAGTGCACAATTGCTTATTTCACGAGGTTATTTCACCACGTGATAAAATTAAATAATTGATCGAAAAATGATATGGAAACAAATATATGAGCAAGATTAGGCACAAATATCAAATTAAAATGCTTCCAATGACATTAATTCAGACGACTTTTCATTTTCCCGTACGAATTTGACATTGACATTTACTCTGCTCTCTTCTGATTGGTTCGTCATAAGGTGAAATAGTGTTTTGCAATAAGAAATGGATTTTGTTGATTTCTTATTTCAGCTTAAACCTTAAACACTAAACCTTATAACGCTTATGACAGTTGTGCATGGTAACGTTATAACAGCACCTTTCATTTCTCTTAAACACTAAACACTAAACACTAAACACAAAACCAAAAACCTTAATTCAATTGTGCATCAGGCTTAACCGGTTCGGTACTGCAAGGGTTCATCGCCACTTTTCCACGACAGTTTTATTACAAAAGTCCACACTCGGTATGAAGAAAACTTATTCAAATTAATTTCACTGTAATTTAGGAATACCGTTGTAATTTTGTAGACGTTATTATAGGTTGTACTTGTATTATTTAAAAAAAAACTCAAGCAGAAATAAATAATTTTGTATTCATGAATCAAGACGTTACTTTACGTTCTAAAGTCGTCCATGACATAATCAACATGTGCTCTTCGATCTGTCAAAGCCATGCGCTCACATTCTTGGCTGGAAATCAATAACACAATTGTCAGTGTCACCGTTATTTGTTTTGCAATCCAAGCAGCTTAATTGTTTGACTTTCGCATCGCGTCTTTTAAAATAGCTCGCTATTGCAAATTTTCAATACCGTTGCATGGTTTCATAATGCGAAATTGTATTTATAACAACACCTGCTCTTATTATTTGTCAATTCGCTTCCCCAAGTGAAAGTGTTTCTCTTCCTAATCTTTGTTTTAATCTCTCTCTCGAGCGAGAAGAAAGTAAACTTGCTTGACTGGACTTTTGCAAGGTATTCAACTTGAAAATATAGCTCTTGAACTTGACGCAAGTATTGTTGTCATTTTTAGTTCAATCACTTTTGTATTGCGAATTATGTTGTCAATAATGGAAGCAAACTTTACATTGTTGGAAGTCCGCTAGTCTGAAATATGCAAACTTGTTGACACTTGAAAGTAAATACATTGAAGGGGTCAAGTAAAATTATTCACATTGTATATCAAAATAAATTAATAATTTATGATTGGTTGCGGGAAGTCATTGTCTGGAAAATAGCTAGTAATATTCTAGTGCGACAATAAATTTGCATTATGAATAGATAGATTATTGCTTTGTTATTTTTAAACAAGTTATTTGCTGTAAAAATGTTCGATTGTTTTCAATCAAACTTCGCCTTTGACAACTTGACTAAAATCTGTAGGTAGTTTTTGTTGATGTAAATTTCCATTCTACATTTCCAAATTAAGTCACTAAACGTTGTAATTAAAATTACTGACAGTGCTGTGCAATTATTCTTAGCTGGAAATGAACTGAATTTCAAACACTAAAAAGTTCCATGACAATTTTCATAAAACCTTTTTATAGAAAGTTTAAAGAAAGAAATCATAAAAAGTTTTTACAACTGTCAAAAACTCCTGATGAAGCCTACTGTAAAGCAGCGAAATATTGAGATATTAAATAAATGTAGTTTGTGAAACGTTCAAAAGAGAGAATTGTATCCAAACTAATTATCGAGAAACAAAACATTAAAAAATAGTTCTTATGTTTATGGAATTCAGCTGTCAATCATGATTCACGGTTAATAATGCAACAATATCCACTTTTAGAATTGTGACTGTCCCGTTGACAATAGAAAATAGTTTTAGCTTAGAAGTTCAAGTTGTAAAAATGTCATCTCCTAAAGTTATCTTTTCTATGAAGAAATAAGTAGTACAGATACCTCCTGTTTTTCGAAATTATCTTTTAAAGTTATCCTAAAGTTATCTTTTCTATGAAGAAATAAGTAGTACAGATACCTCCCGTTTTTCGAAAAATCGATTTTCGAAATACCTGATCATTTTTTCGATAAAACGGGGATACCCTTAGCTTGTAATACAATGGGAACACCTAATTGCAGGATAGTAAATATAAATAATCTTTTGTTATACAATTTGCCTGAGCCGCTACTTCGCTTGACGTGTAATGCAAGACGAAACAAAGGAGATTCATGCCACTCTCTGGGTTTACAACAAAAATATGCAATTTCTTTTTGAATGACTCGTGTTCCCAATCAATCATCAACAATTCATAAGTTCGCATTTCCGTCTGAGATGTTCTCTGATTGTCTTACTTCTGCAACAATGTGGTTGTGAACAGCTGATTAGCGCGTGGCGTGACTAGCCGAGCTGTGAGTGGTGGAGCGGTCATGCGATCCCAGCTGGCCAATCCCCGCGCACCACGCCATTCCGCGCAACCAAATGTCAGACCCCAGCGCCAAAACATCACCTCACCCAACATGACCCTGCCCTTGTCGGCTCCCCCGCCAAGACCAGATCGATCAACGCACTAAAGCCAGATGTATGGGAATCTCTCGCTACTTTCACCTTTCCTTCCGCCTAGCTATCACTGCGGAAACACTTTTTATCACATAAATCGCGTGCCGAAAGATTTAAATGTCAAATTACGTTAAAAAAAACTACCGTCATATACTTTATAGACAGGCCAGACGAATATGTGAAGATGAACTACGAATAAATTTCAATGCCGCAGCAAAAAACCATTCATCTTCTTTTGTGATATAATTTAGTGTCATAATAAAACTTCCCATTGTTGTAAAGATGAAAAGTTCTTTTCAACCTATTATTTCACGATTGTCCATCCCATTTGATTGCCGACATTACAAACGATGACCTTGACACTGTCGCCTACTCTGCAAGAGATAGATCAGCTCAATTGGAAGTCTGCGTGAACTCTCAAGGCCAGTTCACGGTGAAGGTTGTTTCCTGTAATACCAAGGCCACAAGTCTTACTTGAGCGTGAGATTGATAAGATGAACACTATCTGGAAGAATGATAGCGGTGTGGGTGAGTGGGGATATCGCAAACTTCATTCATTCATACATAATCAAGGTTAGCTGGTTTCTACTAGTAGGTAATTAATTAATAAGTTGAATTTTAGGTAATTAGGGCTTCCTGAATCCTATACAAATCTACGATTAATGATACTATAAGGTTTTATTTGCTAAATATTCAAGGTTTTCTTGCCAATTTTCGTGAAACAAGTTGGCTCAGGCTAGGACGATAAGTTGAGGTAATCATCCTGGGCTCAGGCTCTGAGCTTGCATTCTCCGGGGTCGATTCCCGCGGCCAAATGATGTTATCACGTAGTCTAGAGAGGCAAATGCTGGGAAGGGTCCCTATTCATAGCCCACTACCGCTTCCTTACCACCACCCATCCTTGACTATTCTTCATCGCCATTAGAGTTAGCAGAACTGGGTGACAACTAAAATAAAAAATAATTTATTATAGTCCTACATATTATATCGAGCCATGAATTCTGTTTTAGCTTACGGTATTTTTCAAAACCACAACAAGTTACCTCCTACAGAATGGAATTGGAAACTGTTTTGTTTTCACGTCTCGCATTGCATTATCGAACAGGATCACAAGTCATAATCGATCCCTCAAATGTCAGTGATGCTTGAACACGATTGTTGTTTCATCGCACGATATTCTTCACAACCGCATCAGAACAGCTTTAGTTGGAACTGTTTTCCTTTTATTTGTCTAGTGCAAGGTTCTCAGCCATTGGGGGATGACACGTACTTTTAAAAATTCTCATAATTGTAAAGACACTCTATAGCAAAGAATAATCAAAAGGTACCAAATTGAAGAAAATTGTTGTCCAAAACTCTAGAGACAGTCTAAATTCACTTTATTTTTCAACATTTGCCCGGCCTGACCTGCATGTGCCTGAAGGGCTCTTTCCACAGACACCTCATGGTTTTGTGAGCAAACTTGTACCCTAATACAGTATAGATATACTACTTAGTAGGGGGTAGTATTTGCGCATTATTTGCAATGCACATTGGAAGGGGGGAATTATATACTGAACAACGGTGAAAGGAACCACTGGTCAGAGCGAATTTAAAAAAGTTCCATTGAATTAATGATTTTCGAACTTTCCCGCCCTCAAGTTCATCAATACCGCCTCAGCTCCCTATTGGCCGTGACGTCACCCCCTACGCACGCGCACAACCATTCTCCTGGAGATCCTCATCCGAATGTCACCTCGTATCATCAACTCCTTCAAACTCCTGTTCGATGCAGTTCGAATCCGTCCCAGCAGGTAAGTCACCACATCGCCACATCGCCTCCTACATCTGTCACATCTCACTCCGTGTTCCAGACGCGTCCCCGTTGACATGGCGCCGAATATAACCAGCGCCCCGACGGGCGTTCTGTTCGAGGACGACGCTCCGCACCACGACGAGACGTTCAAACAGCCCCCCGTGCAGGAGACGAAGCCGTCGCAGCCCTACAAGAGGCAGATCGTCTGGAGGAATGTCGTGCTGTTCATCTACTTGCACGTGGCTGCGTTGTATGGAGCCTACCTGATGCTCACGTCGGCGAAGCTGCTCACAGTTGGATGGGGTAAGTGCTGCGGCAGTTGCGTCATACATGACAGTCTTTTGTCTAGTTTATTACATACCTTACGGTTTTTGTCACTGCAAGAGTAGAAAAATGTAATGTATGTCATTAGGTTGAAAGGTAAATTATTATGCTTATCATATTTCCTACCTACCTGCTCACGTTCAATGTGAGGTCAAAAAATCAATCTAATTATGAGGGAACGATTGTCTTTAAGAATCTTTTTTTTCCTCTGTGTTGTATAGTAATTAAGGTAGGAATAGGACTAGGAAAAAGTTATGTGTAATTGATGATAAACGAGCACCGATACGTGCAACCCTCTAATTAGAGAATAAGCTTAAACAGGTAAAATTGTATTGGCCAATGTCCTCTGATCTTTGCTGAAAGTCTGTAAAGTATAATAAATTGTTGGTCGTGATGATTTCTGAAAATTTGGAAATTTGAATTTTGAATTTCTGAAATTTTGCTTTAAACAAATCACAGAATTTTGTTTTTAGCTTACAACAAATCATATGGTTGTGTTCAAAAAGCTTGGCAAACCAATGTAAGAGATAATATTTACATTCAAATTTGAGCGCTTTAATGAAATGGTGTGACCCATTTATACCCAACCTGGTGACCTGCACTATATCGAACCAAACATCCGGAAAAACCGACACTCGAGCCACAAGTCAAAGAGAGACCCTCGTTTCGCTTCCTCTGAAGTTGTTTCTTCATAACATAATGCCGTCGACTCTTTGTTACTTATTGAGGTTTACAGCCAGTGTGGCAAAACATTGTCTGCTTCATCTTTGTAATGCAGAAGTGTCCATTATTAAATTATTAACTGTAAACTGATTGCTACATGAGCTAGAAACTCGATTGTTGGATTCGAGGATAGAAGTTCTTTTGTAGTTTGTCAGCGACTCGTCTTACTGACACCGAATAAGAACAAGATCAGTTCTGTAACTCAGAGGCAGAAGGTCGGAAGTCCATTTCAATTATTCTCTAGGTGAGCTCATAAGCCAGTACTTCCTGCCTTCATCCAATCCCTTTGTATAATGGTAGCATGAGTCATTGTGTAAGAGAATACTTCAATATAACTATATTTGTTAGCATCAGTCTGTAACCAATTGATACCGCCCTTCTGCCTCTTAGGTACTGCTCATGATTGCCCAGTTGTCTCGTCCCTAGAGGTTATTATTCGGGGCCCAGGATCGATTCCCGAATCCATCATTCTGATTGGTTTCACTGAATTCTGTCATGACAACTTTGCTTGGGATGTTCTCATTAGATCACGACCGTTCAAAACACGTGTACAGAACGTGTTGCCATGTAATTACCAATATTACCTATCTTATAGTTGTAGTCTAAGCGAATTATAATTAGATAAGATAACTCTTTCGCGAATGAATAATCACAAAACACACAGGGATACGAGACATATCTAGAACCTTGTTCCCGGCCCATCTGTACAGCAGAAGCAGAAGGCCGGTAGTCCATCGTTCTCGCGGTTTGTAGTCATAATCAAGAAGCACTCAATAGCAATTGTTTAATGTGGAAATAGAATTCCAGATTTAAATCAATGAAAATAATATAAAACCCAGTCGGAGCTAAGAAAGTAGTTTTGAAAATCTTTGATTACGATTATCCGGTGGCTGCTCTCACGTAAGCGTGGTCCTTAATACTTTACTTATTCTCACAAGACACATATTTCTCTTCAAGAAGAAGGAAAATCTCACCTGCCATTGCCAATGGGAATAATTCAGCTGGGAACCTCAACAAAACCATGACACAACTGTTTGCTGGGCATAAATTGTGGTGTTGCAAATGTAAGGCCTCCATTGATTTAACTATATAAATCGCTTTATTGATGGCTGTCCTTGAAAAAAGGTTGACCTCTTGGATTCTGCGTACATACTTATATATTACAAATCTATCAACAAAAAAAACCTTTATGTCGATAAAGAAGTTTCAGAAAAAGGAATACCTAATTCAACTGATTTCATCCGCTGATCCCAAAGACACGTTCTGCTGTGCGATTATAGACAGCAGATGATTTGTTGGGATGAGAGTGGGATGTGATGTGATACAGGGTTGGATGCTGTGACCTCATTCTAGCCACAGAGAACCAAACGATCTTGAGACGGGCGGGAATCGATCCCGCACTCGGGTATCTCCAATGACAGTCTAGCGAGTTACACGCTGAACCATTCCATGTACCACTAGGAAAACGCTCTGTGTAACGCGTTGATGAGCGAGCACGGATACACGCAACACCTCGAACCGAAATTATGTCTATCGAATGTCATTAAAAGCCAATAATTCTTTAGTTTCGTCACATACTTGTATAAAAATCTCCAAAATCTCCAAAAATATTGGTGCCAATCCTTGCTAAGTTTTAAGTTGATCGATTAAACCTTTATGATTGAACGGTTCCTTGTTAATATTCAAAAATCACAGGATCTCGTTCAAAAAATATACCTGGGACCACCCATATGATATGATATGTAGTGTGTGTACACAATATCAGATCAATCTGTTGAACGGTCATTATTAGTTTCATATCGTTTAAAACTTTCTGCTCTAACTACCTTGCCTTGAACTGTAGATTCGAAGTCGCCGTGAATTTGACAGCCAACACGCAAAATGTCCCTAAAATGACAAAAACTTTTGAAAATAATGACAGATTAGAGTGAAAATTGGCAAAAATACTTTAAATGTTGGTACCAATGACCATGCGAAGTTTTTAGTTGGTCGGTCAATTGGTTCCAGTTTAAATTTCAAAAATCACAGGAAAAATGGTTTCAAATTTGAACCAATTGGAGGATTTGGCTGATTTTTTTTTTGATTGGGTACAATGTTGGTTGCAATGACTTTGCTAAATTTCAAATTGATCGAACCAACCAATCGAAAGATAATTTTTATAAAATTTGAACCAATCACAGGATCCCGTTCAGAAAAGATCCCAGGGATCGCATAGATTACATTAGTATGTGTACAAAATTTCAGATCGATTGGTTGTGCGGTTTGACCTGGGCAGTGCAGGCAAAAAAAAAAAAAAAAAAAAAAAAAAACACACAGAGAAAGTGCCATAAGAGTACCGTGGTGACGCTCGCTACGCTCGCTCAAAAATGTGTTTAAAATATTGAGGACGTCGCCAATGGGCTCAATTTGAACTCGCATTATGACCTTGAATAATTGAGCAAGTTGGCTCAAGTGTGGGACGCTCTTGACTGCGCTCCGGATGCCCAGAATCGATTCTGCGGCCGTCCTTCGGGTTTTCCTGTGAATTCCCTCCGACGAGAAGCAAAATGTAGGGAATGATCCCAACTTATAGGCCACACCGCCTCCTCCCCACGATCTATCCATTGACAATCAAGTGTTAGGTTTTAGTCAATGGACTATCGTTACTCTTCCTTCATCATCTTCCAATCATCATAATCATTCATCCGTCGCCAAGAGTCTATAGTTCCGGAACCTTTAGTCCTCTCAGGCAGAACACACAGACTTGGCACATTTAAAATGGATCGTTCAATAAATCTGATTGACTGCGCACCATCAGAAGTGGGTCCAAGCGATCTCCTTGTCGCACTCTATTAGATAACCTCACATTTCAATGATCATAACAAGCTTTGATTGGTATGGAACATGACCAGCAGTCATTCAATTTTGTCACCGATCAATATTTGTTGTGCCGAGTGTACCTATCAATAAATAATTTAAATTTTTGATTACCCATTAAAAAGTATCTTCGTGTTCTGTTTTTACAAAATTTCACATGCGGCAAGATGATTCTGCTGATGTATATTACCTATTAAAAAACAAACATAATGGCTGGAAAATCGAGCAGCTTGACATTTGTGAAAAGTCCGGCCTGATAATTTTGATTTGCAATCTTGTGCGTCGCATCTCGAGGCTATTGCATGAAAGCCCATGTCTGTCGTGATTGTTCCATCAGAGAGGGTATTGATTGGCGTCTCTATGACAACAGCGTGGCGCATCCCTCTTCGGTCCTCCAAGATGAAGTTCAAACAAGGTCAATTGGTTAATGTCGTCGTGATGAAGCGGGGCAGTGCGTGTGGGGCGCTTCGTGGGGGCGTGGCATTAGCAGGCATTAACAGGCATTAGAAGGCATTAACAGGCATTAGCAGGCATTAACAGGCATTAGAAGGCATTAGCAGGCATTAACTGGCATTAGTAGGCATTAACAGCCATAGCAGGCATGATCAGGCATTAGCATAGCAGGCATTAGCAGGCATTAGCAGGCATTAGCAGGCATTAGCAGGCATAGCAGGCATAAGCAGGCAGGCATTATCAGGCATTAGCTGGCATTAGCAGGCATAGCAGGTATAGTAGTTAGCAGGCATAGCAGGCATTAGCAGGCATAAGCAGGCATTAGCAGGCATTAGCAGGCATAGCAGGCATTAGCAGGCATTTCGCAGGCATTAGAAGGCATTAGATGGCATTAGCAGGCATTAGATGGCAAGTAAAGCAGGCATTAGCAGACATTAGCAGGCAGGCATTAGCAGGCATTAGCAGGCATTGCAGGCATAGCAGGCCTTAGCATAGCAGGCATTAGCCGGCATTAGCAAGCATTAGCAGGCATTTTGCAGGCATTAGCAGGCATTAGCAGACATTTCGCGGGCATTCGCAGGCTTTAGCAGGCATTAGCAAACATTCGCAGGCATTAGCAGGAATAATTTTTTGAAAATTAAAATACATTTTTGTAGTGAGTGGCGTACAATTATTTAGGTGGGCACAAATTTGTCCACTCAAAGTACCTGCCTAGATGTTAGGCAGGCCTAACTATCACTATGGGTGTTAGGTCAAAAGAAAGCAATGCCCTTCAGGGCGTTTTTCGGATTTTGAAATCAATAGTACGAATTTGGGACGCTGAAAATACTACTTTTTCTATTTGTACTACAACAAATAGGGGTGGGATGGATTGTAAAATTACAAAATAAAGGTTTGATCTCTATCCATACGAACAGCATACAACTTGAATGCTGTGTAATTTTAGAAAGTTATTCAATCAGTGCTATTTGATTACTTATTTCAACATTATAACCAAAAATTATAATTCAAACACTAAAAGTACCTATCTTCCATTATTTTTGTGTGGGCAGAGGGAGGGCAGTAGATTATTTAGTGTGTAGACGCGCCCCCCCCCCCCCCCCCCTGGCGCCGTCCCTGCATGACATTGATACCTGATGATATCAACAGTTCCACACGAGAAATTAAAAATTTACCTATTCTTGAATTCTATGTTAATTAGACCACGTAGAACGAACCAATACCTTCTAGGTATACATTTAAAAAAAAAAATGAAATGCAATTCGAGTTACCATGTACCTATGTATCTATTTTTGTTACTACCTATTGTTGAATATCATAAAAGTCGTCGAGCTGCATGCTGTGATATTTGATTGTGATTGTTTCAGGTTTATGATGTAATTCCAAGTAATAGTAATGAACTTACCCTGTTGATGACTTCGTTGCCAAACCATAGCTAATGACGTCATTGATGTCGTATTTCTTAGAATTATAAGAATTATGTATCTTTGTATTGACGCCATGAAAACTATTCATCCTACAACAATTATACTCATAACAATAATAAAGAACTCATCTTTGAAGCCAGCTTTCATAAAGCATTATTCATGAAATGTAAGTAAAATTTCCATATATATATAGACTATTTTAATATATCGAACTAAATTTATTTGTATGATTTTGCATTTTTTATTGAAATCACATATATATTTGGTCACAATTGTCTTGTTTCAATATTAAAATTTATTGAGGCTGCCACAAACACTAAGTTAGTGTGGGTAAACTTAGTTTCATTTTGAAGTTTCGAACTAGATTGCTTCATGAATACTACTTATGAGATTTTGACACTAGGATTCGCTTGGAAACTCAGGAATTACTCTGAGGTTGGACGTCTCAAATTCCCAAGTTTATGATCTAATTAAAATACCTAGATGAGCGAACTAATGGTATAATAATGATATTCGTCATTGCTTATTTTCAATCCTTTTTGCTAATTATATATGTCGGGGTTAATTGAGTACTAATCTTACGTGCTGAAAACGTGCCATAAGCAAAGTGAACAATTAAATAAAATTAAAAAACAATTAAATAAGAGACAGGTGTGTTTTTCTAAATATCAGTCACTGGAGTTCTCAGCTATTTTGAACCTTCGAGCAATATTATGAAAAGCAATTATTATTGTGTAATATTTTATGTTTTACGACCAAAGTATCAAAAACTACTCAAATACCATGAGAATTGATTTTCTTGCATAATCATTTCAATATTCTGTAAGGTATACAATATGAATATTATATGATTATGGTCGCCATATTACGTATTGAGGATCGTATATAGTGACGTAAATGTATACTATACATTTAATTCAGACATTATGTGACTCACATACCTAACTTTTTTTAAATAATGTACTATCGCCTGATCAGCAGGGGCAGTAAAATATACATTAAATTGATTGAGTAGGATATTGCATCCTGTTACATTTACATTACCTATTTCATAATATTAAATTAACATTACAATTATACCATTCCCTGTGAAAGATCTCGGAAGATTAAAAAAACTTTTTTTAATATCTTTTTAGTTTCATTGTGTTTGACTATATGTTTGACGTAGGTAATTGAAATTACGTATACGTAATAGTCCATTACGTTTGACGTAATGAACTATTTTTATTTTAGTCATGTTCCTATGCAGTAGGGTAATAAGATGTGAAGTTTTTCTTCTTTTGGGGGAACATTTTCATTACATTTTCATTGATTTTTCAATGTTTGGAAAATTGACCAATGAAGCTGGGCGTTGCCTTATGAAAAACAAAGTACCTATTACCAGTGTAACTCAGGGTTCTTTGAAAATAACAATTTTTCATTCCGACAAATGAAATTCAGAAAGATCAAAGAAATCACTTGAATTGGAATAGTATAGAATCAATCTATTTTTAATTATACTAATTTTTATACTCGTATAAATCATGTTTGATGATGCTCGACAATTATTATAAAGTAAAGTGGTACAACGAACAAAATTATATTTTGAGAGGTACCTATGTTGAAGGTATGATTGTTGCCAAAGCGTTTTACTTTTCAACTTCTGTCAGTAATGAATGGCAATTCTGCCAATGGTAAATTCTGTAGGAATTCAACATTCTTATAATGTCATGTAGTACATTTTGTCTGCCATTTTTGATTACGAAACATGTAGGGCATGTTGATGACGGGGAGGAGATCTACATTGATCAATTCGATTAATTTTCACCCAAGGACAGTGCAGCGTAATTGTAATTGCATGTTGTCAAATTGTATAGAATGGACAATTACAGATACTTTCATATTTGAGTAAAGTTGGTAGAACAAAATTGAAAGTTTCTATTTTTAACACAGTACCATGGGCTACAACAGGTGACACCTCAAACGTAAAGTTTGGCGGAAAATAATATATATTTTTTAAATAATTGAAAATTTTCCGTGACAATTGTATACATACTTTACAAATTTTCATTAAATCCAAATACCAAAATGTAATGTAGGTACGAAAATTGTGCAATATCGGCCATTACAAAGTTATACGGGAGTAACTTTGTGATAACCCAAATTCGAACTTGTACAACTAAAAATGTGCAATTTGTATCATATTGGCTATATGGTAATGATAATAAACATGGCTATTTAGCATTTTGATTGAGTAGGTAATTAATAGTTACATAGGCATTAAGTTATGTTGAAGTTATGAAGCTATTTCATTGCATAATCAGGATTTAATTGAGCGAGCGAAGCAAACCTTTTGGCTCATTGGCACAGACCTCTGTTTTTTTCTGTGTCTGAGACTATACAGGTCACAGTTTTTTTCTATCGAGCTGAAATTTTGCTCATATGATCGGACCATTTCTGGGCGTTGCAGACCATATTTTTTTTGAAATCCGTTTATTGGTTAAAATTTAAATACATATCTCCTGATAGGTTGAAAAAATAAAATGGTATTCGATCATTCTGATCAAACTCATATTTTGCATGGTCATTAATACCAACATTGTCTCTTATTAAGATATTTTACACATTTTCATCCTAATCAGTTATAATAATGTATGAACTTATTGATATTTTTAATAGCTACCTATCAGAAATGAAGTATCGAAATAAAAAATTGTTTTTCCACTGCAACTGAATCTGATTAGCTTTAGGAACCAGAGTCTTCAGATGCTATTTTCAACAAGTTTCAATGAAAAGCAGATACTTTTATGTTGATAGAGTGGATCATAATTCACTTCAATATGGATGTATGTTTTCTGGCCCCTGTTTTAATTTCATTACTTCCTAGTAGGTAGCTTTATTTTTTTTGTGTAAGAAGAGTTTTTGTTTCTATTTTCAAGTAGCAAATAGCAAAGTAGACAAATTTGGTAGGTACGTAAGTTTGGTAAATTTGAACCAAATTTGGTACTGAATTCCGGTTGAAGAATTTGCATGTACCGGTGCTCGCTCATCAACGCGTTACACTGAGCGTTTTCCCAGTAGTTTGCAGGTGTTATGATTTATGATTCACTGACACTTCGTGTGAAAATAGCAACACATTCAACTCCAACTATTCAACACTTACCTGTAAAAATACAGAAATCAGTAATAAATCAACAGTACCAATACTGACAGGAAGTTTTAGCCAGAAGGCACACATTTTATCTACAGAATGACAAAATCTATGTCCAATTTGACATTGTGTGATTTTTTTCTTGAATTTACCGTTTTTTATTTGCATTTGAGATGAAACCAGACTGTGTCGTATCGTATATAAAATAAACGGAGTTTCATGATATCAATAGTACCATTTTAGTTACTTGATATAAGTTACAACACACATTGGATTATTTGCGCGAGGTCTTTCAGAACCCATGTTATTAGAAATGATAAAAAATTGCGGTTAGTTCTGCTGTTCTGAAAATCGAACTCTAAATCGGTTTTCAATCGAACAGCGCACTTTCGTGCAATTTGGTCCAAATTGGTCAGTAAATGCACTGTCACCTTGAATCTACGCTTGTGCTACATGTTTATTTTAATCCTCGTGAATTTGTAGCAGGTATGACAAGGTTAATAATACTCCGAATGTGAACTTTTATTATTACCTCATTTTCTGTTTTGCTAATTCAATTAGGAAGTTTCAGTTTTACTGATGTTGTTTCATTTTCATTTTATTTGAAATCACCAACAGAATACAAAATATTCCACAAGTGGGATTTAAATTAACAAAAAAAAATATATATATTTAAACTATGATTAAAGAAGTTACAAGACACAATAAATATTAATAAGCAAGACAAGACATTAAAGCGTAAAAGTAGGTACAACTATTCAAATAAACTTAATCTACTATCTGGGCCTGAACATGATCTGTTTTGTTGTAAATGGTTCTAATAATTTCAGCCGAATGATGAAAAATATCTAAAAAATTACCAGTTTGCAACGTAAATGTATCAAAAGTCGTCATTATTCTATTAATAAAAGCATATTTAAAAACGTTGATTCTACTTTTGTGGTTCCGAAACAAAGTTGTGTGACGAGTTTGACGAGCAGGGACAAATACATTAATCTTTGATAAAAGCTGAGGGCAATCAACATGGTTATTTAGTAATTTGTGTAAAAATAAGATGTCTGACAGCTCCCTTCGCTGGTGCAATCTAGGCAATCTTAGCGCCTCACACAAGGAAATGTAATCTTTTCTATGATACTGAATATGGGTTTTACGGCAATAAAGTTTTACAAAATGCTTCTGAACTTTTTCTAAATGTGCAATATAGGTAACTTGGTGGGGATTCCAAATTGTGGATGCATAATCCAAATATGGCCTGACGGTTGTTAAATAAAGCATTCTATTTGTTTCAGTACTAAAATTTTGAAAACAGTTACGTTGAAGAAATCCTAACATTTTAAAAGCTTTGGCGCAAGTCGAAATGATGTGGTTTTTGAAAGATAAGTCAGTATTAAGTATTACCCCTAAGTCCCTGATTTTTTTTACTCGAAGAAGCACATTTGTATTTAATATTTAGTCGAAATTTACTGTAGTTTGTTTTAAAGTGAATGATATAGAATTACATTTTTGTGGATTAAGCTGCAACTGCCATCGATCGCACCAGCAGGAGAGAGCTGTCAGGTCATCTTGCAGTTTGACACAATCTAGGATAGAACTCACGGGCAGGTATAACTTCAAGTCATCTGCGTATAGAAGACATTTAGAGTTTGAAATGATGTCAGGAATATCATTGACAAATAAAACGAATAGAAGTGGACCCAACACCGAACCTTGAGGTACACCGGATGTAACCACAACAGGGCTAGATTTCGTCGCATTCACAACTACCCATTGGTGTCGATTTGTTAGATAATTAGTCAATAAGCTTAGCAGTGGCCCAACAATTCCAAATGACGTTAACTTATGAAGTAAAAGGCAGTGGTTTACGCTGTCAAAAGCCTTGGAAAAGTCAGTGTAAATGGCGTCTACCTGCTGTGACTGATTGAGATGATATGACAGGTCATCTACATATATTCCAAGATTAGTCACTGTAGACCTCTTATTTAGAAACCCGTGTTGACTTTTGGTAATGTTTTGCTGACAGTGACTATATATACGTTGGTGAATAAGACTTTCGAACACTTTTGATACAATTGGTAGCAATGATATGGGCCTATAGTTCTTAACATCAAAACGATGTTAAAAGTAGATCAAAAGTAATCAAATCAAAAGTAGATGAAATCAAAAGTAGATGACCGTCTGAATATTGCGGATGACATCATAAATGTATACAATCTGATAAAAATTCACAATTTCTAACATTAGTGTATCTCTAAATGGCTCCATTTCCATTCTATGTAATCATCATAGAGGCGTCTTTTACATTATAAATAATCATCATCATCATCATCGTCATTTTATTTAGAAATTGTTTTTTGAGCAGGGTTTTTTTCATTTCCACATCATGTTAGTAATTTTAAATTTGTATTCTTATTTGTCTTAAGTTAACAGTGTATAAGTGGCAATCATTTTATAATGACAGTATTTTATTATTATTAATAAAAGTTTTCTCTCTCATATTCAGCCGATTATTTAGATGATTTCATAATAGAAAAAGTTTTGTTTGGCTTTATTCATAGAGCTCCAAGTATTTTTTTAAAATGTCTTAAACTTTCCCCTTTTTGATATCACATTTCTTTTCATTACTGAATGTAAATTTTTCTTGAAGAGATTTTTAGGGGGTGCCTACATGCACGACAATGCCTCGCCTTTCATCAACGCGTGTTTTCCTAGCTTCTACCCTCTAGCCACTAACCCACACAATTTTATATGTGCAGTACAATACTTTTCTTTCCAAAAACACGAAGTGACTGAAAAGATTCTAATTCTAATGATGATCTGTTTGTTCTTGCAGCCGTGCTCCTGTACTTGTGCGGTGGACTGGGCATCACTGCCGGGGCCCACAGACTCTGGGCGCATCGCTCCTACAAGGCCAAGTGGCCCCTCAAAGTCATCCTCATGCTCTTCAACACGCTAGCGTTCCAGGTAACTCCTTAGACTCACAGGTGTACGCAAATGTAAACATCTGGGACCGATTGCCGAGAACAGCGTTTGCTCAATTATCAGAATTCTTGAAAGAATAAATTACCTTTTTTACTGGTTTTACTGGAAAAGGTTAATTTTTTCTTCCTTAGTGGTTTCCACAGAAAATTTTAAATTTGGAAACCACTCTGGTTTTCTGGTTCAAGAAATCGTGTTATTTTTAGTAAAATTAATAACATTTGAACACAATTTTAAAAAAGCAATCGTTTGGGCACAATTTTTCTGACAAAACTAAGTATAGTCACGTTTTGACTACGAACCCAGACCTCTTTTTGTGGAATTATTTAGAAAAATTGTATTTATGAAGAAACAACTAAAAAGAAACGCGTTGAGAACCGCAAAGACAGCCTATTATCAAATTCAAATCACATGTAACAACTTTAAATAGCTCGGACACTGTTAAAATGAAATCTATAATAATACTTATTAGCATCCGTTAGCTTGCGGCTCCTAATTCTATGCTAGCCATAAGTATTTATTTTTGTTTTTACTTGCAGATGGAAGAGGTATTTTAAAAGCGCCAGGACCCCTCATAATCGCATTCCACCACCTGTTGTTCGTTAGATAACATCTACTTCCTTGTCCAATTTTAGCAGTTCAATTTTGGAACGTTTACTGTGCAACTTTCGAATTTATAGGTAGATTAGGTTATAGATAATCACTTGGTCAAGACGAAAGGGAAAGCACAATAATTCGTACGTGCGTCGTCGCACGGCGGCATTTTTATAAACTAGAGTGTTTACTGAACTTGATACCATACTTACCCGTGTTTGTATTGAGAGGTTCTTTAGATTGTGAGAACTATTAATATTATGGAGAACTTCTGAAAAATATTGGCAAGATCTTGATGACTTAATTGTTTGAGTCTCTTTTAGAAACATGAGATGCAAGATCTATTATTGTATAGATTGTATATAATACATAAATATATAGATATATATTCCTACGCATAAATTCATTGTTTAGATTTTATAAAGATCTAGGCGCAGTCAATAATTTTGTCAAGAGTTTACAAGATCTTGCAAGATCTTGTCAATTTATTGGCATGATTTCTTAGCAGGGGAGATTTTCAACGTCAATAATCTGAATATATTTTATTCGTTAAAATAAACATAAAATAACATAAAGTAAAAGTTAAACAGTAAAATATTCAACGAACTTTTTAATGAACCTCACCTCAGCCAATCGGAATGCGAGTGTCTACCTATTTGAATTGAAAAGAGAATGTGGAAATATTTTATTATCATTGCTATGAATGATAATATAACCGTTGAGACTTGGATGTTGCGGACAATGCATCGTCAAGAAGGAAGTGGATAATAACGCAATCAACTCTCAACTCTCAGATAGTTAGTCTACACAATCACTCAATCTGATTCTATAATGATGTCAATCCGATGGGAAATGCACGAGAAATGCCAATGTAAATGGGAAATATATTATTTCGTGCAGTTATCGCTTCACATGCAGTCACAGCGAGGAAATGTCACAACAACATCGGATGCTCAAACAAACACCAAGTTGCATCCACGGCAATAATCACGAAGCAATCAATTGCAGTTTGAACTTCGATGCAGTTTAATGCATCAGAAGATTTTTTTTATATTTGGCTCTTGGAAATGCTTTTAGTTGTTGTGGTATTTTCATAGAAAGCTTTGTAATTTTGATAATGCAATTCCGGTGGAAAAAACAGGGTGATTCGTATAGAGTTATTTATCCCAACACGAAATTCATGGTTGCTATCTACGAATCACCCTGTTTTTTTCCCACCGGAATTGCATGAGAGCTGTGCATTAGAGGAAGTACTGAACGAACTATTAAAATAAATCTATGTCCACAACTAAATCCGAAAGATTTTTACTGATAACTATTTTGTTGTTGAACTATATAACTTTTTGGGCAAAATAGTTGATAAGATGAAAAAATCAGTTCCACAATCTTTTTAATATTTGTACATTTACGCATGGTTGAATGATCGAGCCCATTTCGGCCCATTGCATGTGAACGAGCTATAAAGCTCGGCTCGCATCGTGTGCATAGGACAAGTTCAGCGAGACCAACGCCGCCTCCATGACGCGGACCCCATGACGCGGACCCCATGACGCCGACCCCACGACGCCACGAGTTTGATTGCCATGTCTGTGTTCTAGAACCACGCTATCGAGTGGGCGCGCGACCACCGCGTACACCACAAGTTCAGCGAGACCAACGCCGCCTCCATGACGCGGACCCCACGACGCCGACCCCACGACGCCACGAGTTTGATTGCCATGTCTGTGTTCTAGAACCACGCTATCGAGTGGGCGCGCGACCACCGCGTGCACCACAAGTTCAGCGAGACCAACGCCGCCTCCATGACGCGGACCCCATGACGCGGACCCCACGACGCCACGAGTTTGATTTGCCATGTCTGTGTTCTAGAACCACGCTATCGAGTGGGCGCGCGACCACCGCGTACACCACAAGTTCAGCGAGACCGACGCCGCCTCCATGACGCGGACCCCATGACGCGGACCCCACGACGTCACGAGTTTGATTTGCCATGTCTGTGTTCTAGAACCACGCTATCGAGTGGGCGCGCGACCACCGCGTACACCACAAGTTCAGCGAGACCAACGCCGCCTCCATGACGCGGACCCCATGACGCGGACCCCACGACGCCACGAGTTTGATTTGCCATGTCTGTGTTCTAGAACCACGCTATCGAGTGGGCGCGCGACCACCGCGTACACCACAAGTTCAGCGAGACCAACGCCGCCTCCATGACGCGGACCCCATGACGCGGACCCCACGACGCCACGAGTTTGATTTGCCATGTCTGTGTTCTAGAACCACGCTATCGAGTGGGCGCGCGACCACCGCGTACACCACAAGTTCAGCGAGACCGACGCCGCCTCCATGACGCGGACCCCACGACGCCACGAGTTTGATTTGCCATGTCTGTGTTCTAGAACCACGCTATCGAGTGGGCGCGCGACCACCGCGTACACCACAAGTTCAGCGAGACCAACGCCGCCTCCATGACGCGGACCCCATGACGCGGACCCCACGACGCCACGAGTTTGATTTGCCATGTCTGTGTTCTAGAACCACGCTATCGAGTGGGCGCGCGACCACCGCGTACACCACAAGTTCAGCGAGACCAACGCCGCCTCCATGACGCGGACCCCATGACGCGGACCCCACGACGCCACGAGTTTGATTTGCCATGTCTGTGTTCTAGAACCACGCTATCGAGTGGGCGCGCGACCACCGCGTACACCACAAGTTCAGCGAGACCGACGCCGCCTCCATGACGCGGACCCCACGACGCCACGAGTTTGATTTGCCATGTCTGTGTTCTAGAACCACGCTATCGAGTGGGCGCGCGACCACCGCGTACACCACAAGTTCAGCGAGACCAACGCCGACCCGCACAACGCCACGCGGGGCTTCTTCTTCGCGCACGTCGGCTGGCTGCTCGTGCGCAAGCACCCCGACGTCAAGGACAAGGGCGCCGGCATCGCCGTCGACGACCTCGAGCGATGTCCGATCCTCAGCTTCCAGAAGAAGTGAGTACCCAACACTCCCAGCACTTACTGGACTAAAAGCCTTCAAAGTGATCTTTCAGTTTTCATTTCACACTAATATAATTTAAAACATCGAGTGTTGTCCACAAATTAAGCTAATAAAGTTACACACTGGAACATAACATCATCCGGTACGTCCTTAAAACTAATAATCTACTCGATTATGAATACTCGGTCAATTGAATACTCTAACCCGTAACTTTTTCAACAACGAAATGGCAGTGGCTATGCTCGTATATAATCGTTTTGATGACGCACCAGAGGTCGTAATGAGCTCCAATATGTAGCTTTATTAGTTGAGTGAGCTTGAGTTGTACGTCACTCATTGAATGTTAAAACATTCTGTGTAGAGCAAACTGAAGCACCCTTTACCTCACGCCACACCAACCACCGCAAGTACATGTTGCCCAAAATATGGCAGTACTCCTATTATTATTAGGCTCGAGGCTCCACTAGTGAGAATGTAATAGAGAAGGGAGGAGAGGAAACCCGCTACCGGCATTAGCCTACGCCTATGAAAGATACAAAGGGGGCTCAACGTCCATCCGAAGGACGGTGTGACATTCACAGCATGGGCCTCCACAACCCGCACCGTCAAGATACTGATAACAGGTGGAGGGAGGTCGTCACACTAACCCCCAAACACCCCAGTCTCTCTGGCCCAACGGCAGCGACTGGCAGGACAGAGTAATTCCAAGATAGTTCCAAGATGGCCGGCGCGGTCAGTCACGGCGAAAAACTGCTCCTAAAGATTGAAGAGTTTAAATGGTCATCTATCCAACCGCTGACCGCGCTCAATGTTGTTTAAGGTTGAACCACCATAACCTCAATGTTTCCGATTTACTTGAAATTTTGGTGACTTATTGATAATCATGCAATACACAATCTATGAAAAAATGAAACACTTCTCGTGTCCAGTTTCTGAGATAAATTGATTTGTCTCCACCATGTTATCTTATGGCGGAAAAAGAAAATCGTGTCATTTTTAGGCTAAAATGAAGATCTATTTTTTTTGTCTCGATAGATTTGAGCAAAAAACTTTTTTATGGTAGACATATGGACATACTATCAGGAAAAAAATTGAAAACAATACCAACGTGTGCTATTTTAAAAGTTATATACCAAATTCGAAATGATTTTCCTATACCTCCCATGTTAAAGTTTTGTTCATCCTCTGATAACATAAAATTGAAAACTCATTGTTGGACTGGAGTTGCAAACTACAGAACATTAAATAAGTCTGTTGTACTTAAATATAGTTGAAATGTAGGAAAACGTTTTTTGAACTTGTAATTTCAAGAATAATTTTTTTTTGTATATGTCGATCGATTGCTCCCCCTTAACCTGGGTGATCTGACGAGAACCGAGGTATCCATTACACCAGCCGTTGGGTTGAATTGCCTAAAATAAGTCAATTTTGTAACGCATTAGCCATTATTCGTAATACAATTCATAAAATATTGTACCATTATCACTACATAAACTTCCATTATGTAGCCATTACGATTTCCCATCATCTTTAGTGAACTCAATAAAAATAAAATACTCTCAGGACATTGTGGTGGTACAGATGTATAAAGAACTGAAACCAAATGAGTATAGGGCCATTATCATAAGTTTAATCTTCAATTTAGTGAAACACCACTTCGGGAAATGTGGTGTATTACCATGCAATGTCGCCTGAGGTTACTGAGGAATTAGCTCCGGAATTAAATTGCAGTATAAAGGTAACACACCGAGTTTTCTGAAGTGGAGTTTAAGCTAACTGTAGCTTAAACTAATGGCAATACCGGCCCTTGGTCAATGAAGGGTCCAAGGACATAGCCGAAGAATCATGATGCGATTAAACTTGCAGCTGTGGGCCTTATTGTTTGCAACCACCAACTGGCAAGGCCCCTGGGCCCGCGTAGCATTCAGAGCAATCATGACCGTCAAAATGACTACACTATTATTTGTCAATTATCTCTTTCATGGTTTCTTTTTCATGTTCATCATTTCTTTTTTCAATTATCTTTTCTCTTCGAGCATGATCTGGAGCAATACGATTCTGTAAAAATAAACGAATTCTTCTCCCAGAAGCCTTTGAAGACGTAATCGCCCTAGCTGAACTTCTTGCGCGAAGGACAAGATCTTGTATCTTGTTTCGCCTGTGAGCAAGCGCAGAAGAACAGAAAGACAGATCCGCATAGGATAGGTCACTTCCGTCACTCGTACCACAACATCGGGTGTGCTAATAACAAACAAACACACTCTCATCATCAGGACATTACCAAACAGAAGCATATTGAATAATATGTGGTAATTCATTTTTTATCAGTTGTAACACAACATATTGCAATACCAAAATAATAGTTGTAAATGTAAATCTATTTATTAGTCAATTATTTGAAATAATTTAGAAGAACTGGAGTGAAGAGGCCCGAAAGGGCCCGTATAAACAAGTGAAACGTCACATAAGAGAATGAATAATGTACGGAAAACGAGTGAAAATGTCCGTTAATTAAATGTGAACAATCATAAAAGATGAAAAGAGGCGCCGTAACCAAAAGTCCCTCATGCAAATACCGGATGAGGTCGTATGGTTAACATTTTGTACAAATATATTTAAGCAAGAAAACATCCTAAATCAATCCTGAAATCCCCAATGAATATTGTTGGAGACGTTACTTTATCCTTGTGCCGACGACAATGACAAACTGACCACAAGCTTGTGCTGACGAGTCGAGTCATATTGTGTGATTGACCCCAGTGTTTCTCACAACCTCGCCACACAGTGTATAACTCGAGCAACTCAACTCATTGTCGTGATTGCATTTGCATTCGCTCACATTACATTGATTACAGCTGGAGGACATTAGGAAGTAATTGTTAACACCTTACCTTATGTGATTAAAACATCTCTAGCAAAAATTTGTAGTAAAATGAATCGATTGATAAAACTGACCCGAATATTTTTTAGAACAAGTTTTAAATATGATCTAACTTGTGATTCAATAAATTACAGCCCAATGGTGAAAGGTCGCAGTCCTGTAGTTTCTGCATGCATTTCTCCCTGCTATCATCAGCTCCTCCCATTTCACTTGTTAAATAACAGAATTAACAGGTGCATTACAACCAGAAAACATAATAATATGGCTATGGGTACGTAATTGACCTCGTCTTGAATCGGTATACAAATCCAAAGAACTTTCTTTCCTTCATCTTATAGAGACATCCAGATATTTCATCCTTTGCACTAGTAATTGGGCGATTGTCTAGCCTACCAGAACTTTTTGCAGTGATTGTACCTGCATTACCCGCGGCAAATTTGTCATTAATATTGAATTTTATGTCCCTAGCGATCAAATAAAATTGTTTGAATGTTTGAAATTGTTTTTAAAAAGTTGAATGAACTATCATTCCTTCACGCTCATGTAACTTTCATGTCATCGATCGATAAGTAATCTCAACTACAATCAAAAGCGTTGGTCATCTTTAAACAGAATTAATCCGAGATCTCATCAGAATCGCATCAGTTCCAGATCTCATCGCGTTGTTTTCATTTGTCGTTACAATCAATGAGCAAGGAGCAAAGAACAATTGCCGCCGGCAACAAACAATTGATATTCACTTTGTCAATTCAATCAATCAATTTATCAATTCTTCAATCAAAGCTGTAAGATTGGCACTGATAGCTTGTTTATTCCTCTTATCTATGCCAAAATAGTAAATTAATTGTGCAGGGTGTAACCGTTTAATCACGTCTAGCATGATCAAAAGAGATCAAAGTGCAGATATACGTTTTCATTTTTATCTCCCGTTTGCCGTAACTATTTCAAGGTAAAATAGTGACCAAAATATCTCAGACAATGCATTACAATATCTCTGTTGTGGTGGCCTTCCGACATAGTCGTTGCAAAATTGTTTTTTCGGGCACCCCTCGGATTTTACGAAAGTCGTTGCCTCTGATTTGACACTAAAGGCGGATGTGGAATTCGAATGCGAATTGATAGTTTGAAATGGAGATAGCAATGAGATGTGAACAATGTATGCGTGGTTGTTCAGAGCGCCGTGAGAGAAGCGACTCTTATCGTGGTCGCTTGAACCACGTCCACATCGCCGTCGCGCCATTAACCCAGTTGCTGGACACTGGACAGTCAAGCAGGATGACAGTCGAGACCTTGACGGTATCGCTGTGACGTCACATGCAGTCACGTGATCGCTGGCAGAATCATTGACCGCCGCCGCACAGTGTGATGTAACATGGAGCTTGTCACGCAGCACCAGTTGCAGTGACGTCACAGTCTCACGTGCTCCCAGACAAAGTCATGGACGACATTTCAGAATGTTCAAGACGGTTGCGATTTCAGACGGTTGCTCTTGGGCCCGTCTGCAACTACCGTACACTCGCTTCTAGTATCATGGGTAAACTATTTAAATGTACTAAGTTAACCGAAAGATTTTTCGTTGTTTCGGAGCCGACGCTCCACAAGTGAGAATGTAATAGAGAAGGAAGGAGAGGAAGCCCGGTACCGGCATGTAGCCTACTCCTGACGAAAGATACCAAGGGGGCCAACGGCTTAAGGTAGAACCACCATAACCTCAATTTTTCCGATTTACTTGAAATTTTGGTGACTTATTGCTAATCATGCAAAACTCAATCCCTGAAAAAATTAAGCAATTCGCGTGTCCAGTTTCTGATATAAATTGATTTGTTTCCCCCATGTTATCTTATGGCGGAAAAAGAGAATCATGACATTTTTAGGCTATAATGAAGATCTATTTTTTTTCGTCGATAGATTTGAACGAAATTTTTTATTATGGTAGACATATGAACATACTATCAGAAAAAAATTGAAAACAATACCATCGTGAGCTTTTTTAAAAGTTATAAGCCAAATTCTAACCTATTTTCCTATACCTCCCATGTTAAAGTTTTGTTCATCCTCTGATGACCTAAAATTGAAAACTCATTGTTGGACTGGAGCTTCAAACTAAAGGACTTTAAATGAGTCTGATATACTTAAATATAGTTGAAATGTAGGAAAACGTTTTTTGAACTTGTAATTTCAAGAAAAAATATTTGTGTATATATCGATCGAGTCCCTTCCGAAGGACGGTGTAACATTTACAGCACGGACCTCCACAACCCGCGCCGTCGAGAGACTGATAACAGGTGGAGGGAGGTCGTCACACTAACCCCCAAACACCCCAGTCTCTCTGACCCAACGGCAGCAACTGGCAAGGCAGAGTTGAACCCTCACCCATCCAAACGCTTATCCAGCTCAATGTCTCCTATGTTTGCCAGGTACTACCTGATCATGATGCTAATGTTGTACTATGTTTGCCAGGTACTAATGTTGCCTGCCTATGTTTGCCAGGTACTACCTGATCATGACGCTAATGTCTCGTATGTTTGCCAGGTACTACCTGATCATGATGCTAATGTTGTACTATGTTTGCCAGGTACTACCTGATCATGACGCTAATGTCTCGTATGTTTGCCAGGTACTACCTGATCATGACGCTAATGTTGTACTATGTTTGCCAGGTACTACCTGATCATGATGCTAATGTTGTACTATGTTTGCCAGGTACTAATGTTGCCTGCCTATGTTTGCCAGGTACTACCTGATCATGACGCTAATGTCTCGTATGTTTGCCAGGTACTACCTGATCATGATGCTAATGTTGTACTATGTTTGCCAGGTACTACCTGATCATGACGCTAATGTCTCGTATGTTTGCCAGGTACTACCTGATCATGACGCTAATGTCTCGTATGTTTGCCAGGTACTACCTGATCATGATGCTAATGTTGTACTATGTTTGCCAGGTACTAATGTTGCCTATGTTTGCCAGGGCATGATCATGACGCTAATGTCTCGTATGTTTGCCAGGTACTACCTGATCATGATGCCGATCATCTGCTTCCTGCTGCCCACCCTCGTGCCCGTGTACCTGTGGGACGAGACCTGGAGCAACGCCTGGTTCGTGGCCACCCTCTTCAGGTACACGTTCACGCTGAACATGACGTGGCTGGTCAACAGCGCCGCGCACATGTGGGGCGACAAACCATACGACAAGTGAGTACCACTCGATTCAGTTGCACTCTTTAGTTTCACGTCTTTCTTTCATGGCGAGATTAGCTATTACTATTACTTATTAGCCTAGGTTACTTCAATAGAAATAATTATTTTTTAGATTGGATATTAAAAGCGAATTTAGTTTTTAATTTATAGTTATTTGTTCATTATTACTTACTTTTCTGATATGACAATAAAATATGTGGTTTATTTACTCATTTTTTATATCCTATTCTATTAGGCATACCAAACATTGCTATTGATTATTTTGAATTTTGCTTGTTTCTGAAAAACTGTGTGTCAATGTGAGGTTTAAACTGTCTCATTATTTTATAAACTCGCAATATATAGTGCTGTTTACTTGATTCGAGACTTGTTCATCTGTCACCACTTCTTAACACTGTTTGCCACCGAAATGGTGCAAATCATATTATTTCCATTGCAGTTTTCAACACATTTATTTGGTGGTAAGAGTTCTGAAAAGTGGAGCCAGGGGAACATATTCTGTATCTAGAAAAAAATTACAACGTTTCTTGTCACTATTTTTTTGGCCACTGGCACTATTTTTTGTCCAAAAGTACTTTCTTAACTTCTAAGCACACGCAACAAGAGAAAGCCCTTCTATGTACCACCACATGGGACACCTCTCCCAATCCAATAATTACACACCAATCACAATTAAACAACGACTCGCTTCCAGGTTCATCAACCCCTCCGAGAACGTCGGCGTCGCTGTGTTCGCGTTCGGCGAGGGCTGGCACAACTACCACCACGTGTTCCCCTGGGACTACAAGACCGCGGAGCTGGGGGACTACGCCGTCAACTTCACGACCGCCGTGATCGACTTGTGCGCGCGCATCGGATGGGCCTACGACCTCAAGACGGTCCCCGCAGACATGGTCAAGCGCCGCGTCGAGCGCACCGGCGACGGCAGTCACAGCAGTCTCCACGACAAGGATCACTCCCACGGCGAGGGCGTCTGGGGATGGGGCGACAAGGACATGAAGGAGGATGACAAGAACATAGCACAGATTATCAATCCGAAAGAACAATGAGGGGTGGATAGTTAACGAGACTTTTTTTTACGTTTCCATCGTATTTGTAGATTTATTGAGAAATCTATGTATGTCTTTAGTTTTTCAATTCAGTCTTCTTTGGTCGAAGCTTGTAGCTCATTGGAGAGATGATAAAATGAATCAAATTCATCGGTTTTTAAAAACAACATTAATTACTTGAACCAAAGTCATGTAATGTAGAAAAGCACTCATTTGTTTGTCGGTTTCATGAAGCGATGAAGTGTTTGTAATTGGTATAGGTTTAGGAATATTATTATGGGTTGGTTACGATTTAGGTGTAAGAGTTGGTTTGGATTTGGAACAGAAATGTGATTGAATTTGGAACTATTGAGTGAGATTTGCTAAGATTTGTAAAATTTAAGTATAAGGAATGTGATTGATGAATTGTGATTTGGATAAGGATTTGATTGAGGAAAGGCTAGGGATGTTGAAAAGTAGTTCGAAAATAATCTGTTAAAAACTTTTAACTCATGGGCAAGAATTTCAAACAGCACAAAAATTTGCTACTCTATTTTATACGAATTGAATATTTGTACAAAGCGCAAAACATATATTTTTGTGTTGCTCAAAATTGTGACGATTGGTCTAGCGTACGTTCAACGTGCTACAAGTTGAATTTAGTAGAGAAATGGATGCTGTATTTATTTATCAATATGTGTGTATGTGTAATATCCATAGAAGCTTCATACTCCGTGTTGTCTGGCACTGGTGATGACGTCATCCAAGTGTCTGTGTCATTCGTGTGGGTTCTGGAATGTCCGCGCCGGTTCAAGACCACCCATGGCGTCGTCTTGAACTCAAGGGCTTAGGATGGTGCACGCATTCGTTTCAAAAACTCACTCGTTTTCAGTTCTTTCTTTAAATTTACATTTTTTGAGAATCGAGGTCTTCGGAATGATTTTATTGCACTAAACTATAGAAAGCAACACACTGCAGTATATTACAATGTTTGGTACACTTGGCCAAAGTAAAAACGGTATTCTAAAGAAACGGATAGGCTGATAAAGAGTTTATAACATCATCCGATTAAGTCTATTCTAACTCGCAAGGATTTGTCAAAGAACCTGACCGGCAGCCAATCCGTTTTGTTCAAAATACCGTTTTTACTTTATGTCCACAAAGCGTAAAATACGATTTTATCAAAATATAATTTTATTTTGAGCTTTGAGGACAAACCAGTTCTCTGGAGTTACCTCAGTGTGCCGTATTATTACGTTGACTGAGGTTAAATTGCGCTAAGCCCTCGATTTAAAAAAAAATTATTATGTGAAGAGAAAGGCCCTTTTGAAAACCGCCTAGGTATTTGTATCCAGACAATTAATTGGCTTTATCCCCTGTAGTTATTTTCCATTCGTATTATGTTGAAAAATAATAAATTTTAAAGTAAAATGCCAATGTGCAAGGGAAGTATTGTTGTTATTTTGTGTTGGTTTGCTTTCTGAACGGCGCGCGCACATCCTACTCTCTTTATCTTGAACTAATTCTACTTCTTGGAAACGAACTCTGTTGCAAGTTGTTCCTTGAATTACTTTTAGGGCCTGTGATATTAATGTAGGTTTATAAACAGTAATCATAATAAAGAAAATGGAAAATCAGTTATGAGTGGTTTTTGAGTTTTTTTATCTTCCTTTCTTCCATCTGCCAGTTCTAAGATCTACTTGCACACTTTACTTCATAAGTGGTTTTTCTGCATGAAAAGCTGTCCGCTTTCTTAGTAACATTGCGTTCTGTAGAGCAGTGAATGACTTGCTCCTCTTTTCAGAATAGCACATAGTAATTTGCGAGCATTTCTAAGGAACTCGCACCATAATTTCTCACTTTTTTATTGTAGACAGCTGTAGACACATTTGATATTTTGAGAATATAAAAATAACTGGAATAATTGAAAATGTCTGGCAATATCTATATTTTTTAAACCATTGTGTTCTTAAATGAAAAGAGTGGTGATGGAGCAGAGGGGGGGGGGGGGCGCCCGGCGTTTTGTTGGTTTTTGGACACTTTGAAATCAATTTTGAGACGTTATGAGATGTATTTGGTTGAACTTGAAATATTCAATATTTTTTAAATATTGCACTTTGGGGTAGTGGGATACATGTCCAAACCTGCCCCGCAGTGCATTTTTTGGTTTTTTGACACTTTGAAATCAATTTTCTTTTGTTTTTTTTGTTACAAAATGAAATTATACGTACATCCCAGAAAATGTGTATGTTTTCCTGACATCCAGGGGGAGGGGGGGGGGGGGAGCAAGCGCCCCCTTTGCCCCTCCCTGTGGACGCCCATGAAAACGTCAGTTCCAGTTGTGGATTTAACCAATGGAAAACAGAGTGTCAAACTTGTTTTGGACGATTAATCGCAACATGTTTCATTACAGTTGGGTGCTTTATGGCTGGTACTTAGAGCAAACGAGAGTAACCAACACTTAGCTTCGAACTGCGCTCCTTGTAGAGTCATCACATTCTTGCATAGTTCTGTCAAGTGCAGTGCCACTCCAATGTCGTTATCCATTTATCAGGAAAGTTGAGTTGTTGTGATGATCCGACAGGGTTTGGTAACTTGACAATAACAATGGAAGAGGAAAATGTTCCGATTTTTACTACTTATATTTATTTAAGTCCTACAAAAGTAATACAAAGTAAGTATTACAATTTGACAATAAAGAAGAACAGGTAGACACACATGATATTTAATAATTCTGGTAATTAAATAAAGAAATCACACTTTCTCAACACTTCTCTAATGACCTCTCGGATCCAAATAGTTCTTAATCTTCATCTCCTTCATCATCTTGTCTCCCTCCTCGTTGAGACAATCCACGACCGATCCGTTGGTGTCCACCGCCCTCTCGATCGCCGTCTTGACGCCGACGTCGTCCATGGTGCGGAGCATCGTCGCCCACCCCAGCGCCTCCCACACGCGGATCCACGCCGACGTGCAGCCCGTGCCGTACGTGCCGTACTCGCCCGTGCGGTAGTCCCACGGCAACAGGTAGTGGTATTGCGGCCAGTGGCTCTTGGTCAGCAGGAACACCATGTTGGTGTCGGCCGGGTATCTGCAAACACAAACACAGGCTAGATCTCAGAGAAGTACGCTCGCCCGTGCGGTAGTCCCACGGCAACAGGTAGTGGTATTGCGGCCAGTGGCTCTTGGTCAGCAGGAACACCATGTTGGTGTCGGCCGGGTATCTGCAAACACAAACACAGGCTAGATCTCAGAGAAGTACGCTCGCCCGTGCGGTAGTCCCACGGCAACAGGTAGTGGTATTGCGGCCAGTGGCTCTTGGTCAGCAGGAACACCATGTTGGTGTCGGCCGGGTATCTGCAAACACAAACACAGGCTAGATCTCAGAGAAGTACGCTCGCCCGTGCGGTAGTCCCACGGCAACAGGTAGTGGTATTGCGGCCAGTGGCTCTTGGTCAGCAGGAACACCATGTTGGTGTCGGCCGGGTATCTGCAAACACAAACACAGGCTAGATCTCAGAGAAGTACGCTCGCCCGTGCGGTAGTCCCACGGCAACAGGTAGTGGTATTGCGGCCAGTGGCTCTTGGTCAGCAGGAACACCATGTTGGTGTCGGCCGGGTATCTGCAAACACAATCACAGGTCAGGTCTGACAGATGTACGCTCAGCGCCAGTCTTCCAATACTCTGCTAACTTTTAAACGGTTGATTATGACTGCATTGTCATGTCTACAACCAATGTTATTCCTAGACTTAATTAGGTACTGGTTTTAGCAGAGTTATTGAAAAACTTACCTCAGTGTTGGATTCAGACATTTTAACCCGGAGAACAAAATGATTATGCAAAATATAAAGAGATATAGCTTGACTCAAGAGGAGAAAACTGCCTCGCAACTAAATTTTTGAAAACTGACTATCTTATATTATATTAGTTTAAAATCATTTTAGAGTATGTTGAGTCTGTCAAATCTGCAATCTATAGGAGGTCTAGAATTACAAGATTGGCACTTGGCAGTGGAAGTAAAGTAGTGGCAAAAGTAGTGTTTGTAAAATGTTTTGGAAAATATGAAATGCTATGAGGGTGTTCGCATCAGACATAGAAACTCACTACCAATATGAGCTAATATAATTGAGCTATCTTTGTAATTGTAAGACGCATGACTTATTTGTGAATTGAGAGTACAAAAGAGCGAGTCTGTTGAAATAGAATATTTTCGCCGGAGGGGCATTGGCTCGGTGGAGGGGGGGGGGGTGGTATTCGCTCCCCTCAGGTATGCCTGTAGTCAATACTGCGTAGTACCTACACATTGACAAAAGAAATAATAGCGTTGAACAAATTTGAATGAATGCTTGTCAGGTCCCGTAACAATCAATGCTTGTTACTACGAAAACGCTCTATGTAACGCGTTGATGAGCGAGCCTTCGTATTGCATGTGAATTGATATGCGTTTGCAAGTTTCTGCTCTACAGATCTTAGAAAGAGCAGAAAAGGACTACGTTACAGTAGCCAGTGATATAATATCTGAAATTTCCTCCAAGAAATTTGATAAATATTTCCAAATACCCATAAAATGTCCGTAATAAAATTAAACAAATTTTGATGTTAACGACCGATTAGTGTGAAAATTGTCACCCAAAATACCCAAAATGTTGGTTTCAATGAACCAAATGAAATAAGTGTGCGTAAAAAATGTCAGATCGATCGCGGTGAACGGTATGACCTGGGCATTGTGGGCAAAAACACAACAAAACACACAGAGAAACTGCCATGAGAGTACCGTGGTGAAGGTCGCTTTGCTCGCTCAATTATCAATTAAAATGAGAGCTTGCCTACTAGATTGGGTGTGATATATTGTGTTTCGATATACGATATAAGTGCAGTGCAAAACCGTGGAACTATTCTGAATAATTAAAACAACGTCCCACATCTGCCACCATTTGTAATCTTCAAAAAACATATAAAATGCTGCGAATGTATTGAAGTGTTTAGCGAGGTGACTTGAACCACTCACTTGTCTCCTGGTTTGAGCCCCCAGACGGTGACGGCGCTGTTGACCAGCCAGGCCATGTGGAGGACGACGGTGTAGCGCAGGATGCCGGCGATGAACACGGAGTTGTAGATGGACTCGCCCCAGTAGTCGGCGGGCGCGTTGATGGGCAGCAGCAGACAGAGGATGGGCATCAACACCCAGTAGAACCTGCAACATCACGTAGGTTGAAGGTCGTCAGTTCGCATTACTCTAATTACCCGAAACGAAAATATGAGATTTACACATTTTTATATGTCCTGTTTCTTGAGGCCTCCAAAACTAAGAAATTTCACTTTCTATAATATTATGTTACCATCGTCCTCTAAAGAGATGAATGTATATAGATAGATTGGCCAAGGACATTCCTGTTCCCTTCCAGACTCATGCTCTGCAGAAGTTGCTTCCGCAAATAGCCGGAGGCTGTTTTTGTTTTCATATACGTACATTTCTGTTTAGAGCCGTGGACGGCAATATATTTTCAGTATTATTATACTGCATTAACTTCGAAAACTGTTATTTGATATGACAAACCAAACGTTAATAAAGAGCACGAGGAGAAAATAAAAAGGCTTGAAAGTATCCCAACCCAACGCCTAGCAACATAACTCTACCTCTTCTGGAACATGACGATGCCGTCCTCCTGCAGGTCGCTCATGTCAATAGCCTTCTCTCTCTGCGCAGTGTTGGGGTCAGCCTTGCGCAGCCGACAGTGCAGCTGCGCGTACAGGAAGCCGCGACGGAAGTTGAAGGGGTCAGCGTCGGTGCCGTGGTGCGCGTGGTGGAGGCGATGTTCCAGCACCCAGTCATAGAGGCTGCCCTGCAACACGCACACTTGACATGAACATTCCAACTGACACGTACAGGAGGTGGAAGTTGAAGGGGTCGGCGTCGGTGCCGTGGTGCGCGTGGTGGAGGCGATGTTCCAGCACCCAATCATAGAGGCTGCCCTGCAACACGCACACTTGACATGAACATTCCAACTGACACGTACAGGAGGTGGAAGTTGAAGGGGTCGGCGTCGGTGCCGTGGTGCGCGTGGTGGAGGCGATGTTCCAGCACCCAGTCATAGAGGCTGCCCTGCAACACGCACACTTGACATGAACATTCCAACTGACACGTACAGGAGGTGGAAGTTGAAGGGGTCGGCGTCGGTGCCGTGGTGCGCGTGGTGGAGGCGATGTTCCAGCACCCAGTCATAGAGGCTGCCCTGCAACACGCACACTTGACATGAACATTCCAACTGACACGTACAGGAGGTGGAAGTTGAAGGGGTCGGCGTCGGTGCCGTGGTGCGCGTGGTGAAGGCGATGTTCCAGCACCCAGTCATAGAGGCTGCCCTGCAACACGCACACTTGACATGAACATTCCAACTGACACGTACAGGAGGTGGAAGTTGAAGGGGTCGGCGTCGGTGCCGTGGTGCGCGTGGTGGAGGCGATGTTCCAGCACCCAGTCATAGAGGCTGCCCTGCAACACGCACACTTGACATGAACATTCCAACTGACACGTACAGGAGGTGGAAGTTGAAGGGGTCGGCGTCGGTGCCGTGGTGCGCGTGGTGGAGGCGATGTTCTAGCACCCGGTCATAGAGGCTGCCCTGCAACACGCACACTTGACATGAACATTCCAACTGACACGTACAGGAGGTGGAAGTTGAAGGGGTCGGCGTCGGTGCCGTGGTGCGCGTGGTGGAGGCGATGTTCTAGCACCCGGTCATAGAGGCTGCCCTGCAACACGCACACTTGACATGAACATTCCAACTGACACGTACAGGAGGTGGAAGTTGAAGGGGTCGGCGTCGGTGCCGTGGTGCGCGTGGTGGAGGCGATGTTCCAGCACCCAGTCATAGAGGCTGCCCTGCAACACGCACACTTGACATGAACATTCCAACTGACACGTACAGGAGGTGGAAGTTGAAGGGGTCAGCGTCGGTGCCGTGGTGCGCGTGGTGGAGGCGATGTTCCAGCACCCAGTCATAGAGGCTGCCCTGCAACACGCACACTTGACATGAACATTCCAACTGACACGTACAGGAGGTGGAAGTTGAAGGGGTCGGCGTCGGTGCCGTGGTGCGCGTGGTGGAGGCGATATTCCAGCACCCAGTCATAGAGGCTGCCCTGCAACACGCACACTTGACATGAACATTCCAACTGACACGTACAGGAGGTGGAAGTTGAAGGGGTCGGCGTCGGTGCCGTGGTGCGCGTGGTGGAGGCGATGTTCCAGCACCCAGTCATAGAGGCTGCCCTGCAACACGCACACTTGACATGAACATTCCAACTGACACGTACAGGAGGTGGAAGTTGAAGGGGTCGGCGTCGGTGCCGTGGTGCGCGTGGTGGAGGCGATGTTCCAGCACCCAGTCATAGAGGCTGCCCTGCAACACGCACACTTGACATGAACATTCCAACTGACACGTACAGGAGGTGGAAGTTGAAGAGGTCGGCGGCGGTGCCGTGGTGCGCGTGGTGGAGGCGATGTTCCAGCACCCAGTCATTGAGGCTGCCCTGCAACACGCACACTTGACATGAACATTCCAACTGACACGTACAGGAGGTGGAAGTTGAAGGGGTCGGCGTCGGTGCCGTGGTGCGCGTGGTGGAGGCGATGATCCAGCACCCAGTCATAGAGGCTGCCCTGCAACACGCACACTTGACATGAACATTCCAACTGACACGTACAGGAGGTGGAAGTTGAAGGGGTCGGCGTCGGTGCCGTGGTGCGCGTGGTGGAGGCGATGTTCCAGCACCCAGTCATAGAGGCTGCCCTGCAACACGCACACTTGACATGAACATTCCAACTGACACGTACAGGAGGTGGAAGTTGAAGGGGTCGGCGTCGGTGCCGTGGTGCGCGTGGTGGAGGCGATGTTCCAGCACCCAGTCATAGAGGCTGCCCTGCAACACGCACACTTGACATGAACATTCCAACTGACACGTACAGGAGGTGGAAGTTGAAGGGGTCAGCGTCGGTGCCGTGGTG
The DNA here is from genome assembly GCA_934045905.1 of Leuctra nigra. Taxonomy (NCBI): domain Eukaryota; kingdom Metazoa; phylum Arthropoda; class Insecta; order Plecoptera; family Leuctridae; genus Leuctra; species Leuctra nigra. The sequence goes on from OW203761.1 coordinate 54,132,008, forward strand.
CGCGTGGTGGAGGCGATGTTCCAGCACCCAGTCATAGAGGCTGCCCTGCAACACGCACACTTGACATGAACATTCCAACTGACACGTACAGGAGGTGGAAGTTGAAGGGGTCGGCGTCGGTGCCGTGGTGCGCGTGGTGGAGGCGATATTCCAGCACCCAGTCATAGAGGCTGCCCTGCAACACGCACACTTGACATGAACATTCCAACTGACACGTACAGGAGGTGGAAGTTGAAGGGGTCGGCGTCGGTGCCGTGGTGCGCGTGGTGGAGGCGATGTTCCAGCACCCAGTCATAGAGGCTGCCCTGCAACACGCACACTTGACATGAACATTCCAACTGACACGTACAGGAGGTGGAAGTTGAAGGGGTCGGCGTCGGTGCCGTGGTGCGCGTGGTGGAGGCGATGTTCCAGCACCCAGTCATAGAGGCTGCCCTGCAACACGCACACTTGACATGAACATTCCAACTGACACGTACAGGAGGTGGAAGTTGAAGAGGTCGGCGGCGGTGCCGTGGTGCGCGTGGTGGAGGCGATGTTCCAGCACCCAGTCATTGAGGCTGCCCTGCAACACGCACACTTGACATGAACATTCCAACTGACACGTACAGGAGGTGGAAGTTGAAGGGGTCGGCGTCGGTGCCGTGGTGCGCGTGGTGGAGGCGATGATCCAGCACCCAGTCATAGAGGCTGCCCTGCAACACGCACACTTGACATGAACATTCCAACTGACACGTACAGGAGGTGGAAGTTGAAGGGGTCGGCGTCGGTGCCGTGGTGCGCGTGGTGGAGGCGATGTTCCAGCACCCAGTCATAGAGGCTGCCCTGCAACACGCACACTTGACATGAACATTCCAACTGACACGTACAGGAGGTGGAAGTTGAAGGGGTCGGCGTCGGTGCCGTGGTGCGCGTGGTGGAGGCGATGTTCCAGCACCCAGTCATAGAGGCTGCCCTGCAACACGCACACTTGACATGAACATTCCAACTGACACGTACAGGAGGTGGAAGTTGAAGGGGTCGGCGTCGGTGCCGTGGTGCGCGTGGTAGAGGCGATGTTCCAGCACCCAGTCATAGAGGCTGCCCTGCAACACGCACACTTGACATGAACATTCCAACTGACACGTACAGGAGGTGGAAGTTGAAGGGGTCGGCGTCGGTGCCGTGGTGCGCGTGGTGGAGGCGATGTTCCAGCACCCAGTCATAGAGGCTGCCCTGCAACACGCACACTTGACATGAACATTCCAACTGACACGTACAGGAGGTGGAAGTTGAAGGGGTCGGCGTCGGTGCCGTGGTGCGCGTGGTGGAGGCGATGTTCCAGCACCCAGTCATAGAGGCTGCCCTGCAACACGCACACTTGACATGAACATTCCAACTGACACGTACAGGAGGTGGAAGTTGAAGGGGTCGGCGTCGGTGCCGTGGTGCGCGTGGTGGACGCGATGTTCTAGCACCCGGTCATAGAGGCTGCCCTGCAACACGCACACTTGACATGAACATTCCAACTGACACGTACAGGAGGTGGAAGTTGAAGGGGTCGGCGTCGGTGCCGTGGTGCGCGTGGTGGAGGCGATGTTCCAGCACCCAGTCATAGAGGCTGCCCTGCAACACGCACACTTGACATGAACATTCCAACTGACACGTACAGGAGGTGGAAGTTGAAGGGGTCGGCGTCGGTGCCGTGGTGCGCGTGGTGGAGGCGATGTTCCAGCACCCAGTCATAGAGGCTGCCCTGCAACACGCACACTTGACATGAACATTCCAACTGACACGTACAGGAGGTGGAAGTTGAAGGGGTCGGCGTCGGTGCCGTGGTGCGCGTGGTGGAGGCGATGTTCCAGCACCCAGTCATAGAGGCTGCCCTGCAACACGCACACTTGACATGAACATTCCAACTGACACGTACAGGAGGTGGAAGTTGAAGGGGTCGGCGTCGGTGCCGTGGTGCGCGTGGTGGAGGCGATGTTCCAGCACCCAGTCATAGAGGCTGCCCTGCAACACGCACACTTGACATGAACATTCCAACTGACACGTACAGGAGGTGGAAGTTGAAGGGGTCGGCGTCGGTGCCGTGGTGCGCGTGTAATAGGCGATGTTCCAGCACCCAGTCATAGAGGCTGCCCTGCAACACGCACACTTGACATGAACATTCCAATTGACACGTACAGGAGGTGGAAGTTGAAGGGGTCGGCGTCGGTGCCGTGGTGCGCGTGGTGGAGGCGATGTTCCAGCACCCAGTCATAGAGGCTGCCCTGCAACACGGTCACGTATCCATTACTTGTTAGACGTGACGACAGCTAGATGCGCGACTCGCGAGATTCGTGTTTCCATTTGGTTTCCATACTATACGCGACAAAGCTGTGATTTTACACCCGTAGTGCCATCTACCACCATTATCAGAAACCTCAAATAATAACTAACGTCCGCATAAAACGCGCATATGATCGATTAAGGTGTCTCCGCCCAATGTTTTGCGATTCATGGGAAATTTACTTGAGAGCACGAAACTAACGAAAAAGTAAACGAAACTGTTCACATTGCCATTGTCTTGTCTAATACTATAAGCTTGAAGCCCAAGCGGGGTGTGCGTTTTTTTTTCGCAAGTTCTTCTCAGATGTTAAGAAAATAACGAAGATATTTGCTAATAGGATGTATACAAGTACAACTATATCTAGTCATCTGCTCTACAATGTCCTACAAACACTAACGTCACCAAGAAAGTTCCTAAAATATCTTGCCTCTCCTACAGTATCAAGTCCTTCTCCTTTCTAATAATTTTCGTAATTTTCCACCGGTGCCTATTCTCGAGTTGAAACCGCATGCGAAAATGTTCGACTATGCGAAATCAAGTAAATATTTTGTTTTCTCAACCAACTCGAGAATAGGCCGCAGTTCCTCTCCCCGTTTCTTCAATACATATTCACGTGGCCTGCCACTCACTCAGTTGTCCTACAATGACTCACCTGTCTTACAATGGTACTACAATGACTCACATTATTTACAATGGTTCTACAATGACTCACATAATCTACAATGGTTCCACAATATTTTACGTAATGACTCTAATACAAAGAGACGTTCTACAATCACGACAGGACAGCCATCCTACTTGGCTAGGAAGATCGTGCGAAGAGGAGAACTGCATTTAGTGAATACTAGAAACCGAGCTGACCTATCGATTGCAACCCACAAAACATCGAAATATAAATCGTCTTTCGCTTACGCTTCGGCGAAAGCCTATAATGATGTGCCAACCAAGCTAAAAGACTCATGTGTAGGTGTGTTCAATAAAATGTTAAAGAATCACTTGTTTGCAATTGGGTGTTACAAGGAACAGGTCTGAACTCAATAGTACAATAGTAACTTAGCTTTAGCTTATCTTTAAACTTATCTGTTTTAAATTAATCTTGTAGCTATCATACCTACCTTATTTTGATTAGGTACTGCTAGAGTTTCAACTTACGCTTTGTAGTAACCCTATAGTATAGGTATGGTATTTATTAATTCATTAATTTTTTATCTTTTAACTATTTTATAACTATCTTGACTATTACTTTCGCAAGTATGCCTTCTTATGTAGTTAAATTGTTCAGTGTGACTACTATCTTAAATAGATAATATGTTTTAGTTGTTTTTTAAACAGGTTACATGGTAGATCAACAATGACAAATGTGATCATTATAATGTTGAATGTCGCCTTTTTGTTTGTATATAAATGTGCAAATAAAGATAAATTGAAATTGAAAATTGAAATTGAAATATCTCACCTCTAATACAATGGAATGGACTTACGACTCGCATTATCTACAATGTTCCTACAATGTCTCACCTGTCCTACAATGGTCCTACAATGTCTTACCTGTCCCACAATGGTCTGGCATGTGACCAGGAAGAACCGCAGAGGCCAAGCGGCTGTGTAACTTCTATGTGCGTAGAGCCTGTGCGCGCCAGCCGTCACTCCAATCAGCGCAATGGAACCAATCAGCAAGGCTGTGAACCAACATGAACATAACCAATCAGCAAGGCTGTGAGTGACATGAAACATTAGCAATCAGTAAGGCTGTGAACCAACATGAACATAACCAATCAGCAAGGCTGTGACTGTGAGTGACATGAAACATTAGCAATCAGCAAGGCTGTGAACTAACATGAACATAAGCAATCAGCAAGGCTGTGAGTGACATGAAACATTAGCAATCAGCAAGGCTGTGAACCAACATGAACATAACCAATCAGCAAGGCTGTGGACTGTGAGTGACATGAAACATTAGCAATCAGCAAGGCTGTGAACTAACATGAACATAAGCAATAAGCAAGGCTGTGAGTGACATGAAACATTAGTAATCAGCAAGGCTGTGAACCAACATGAACATAACCAATCAGCAAGGCTGTGAACTAACATGAACATAAGCAATCAGCAAGGCTGTGAGTGACATGAAACATTAGCAATCAGTAAGGCTGTGAACCAACATGAACATAACCAATCAGCAAGGCTGTGAACCAACATGAACATAAGCAATCAGCAAGGCTGTGAGTGACATGAAACATTAGCAATCAGTAAGGCTGTGAACCAACATGAACATAACCAATCAGCAAGGCTGTGAACCAACATGAACATAACCAATCAGCAAGGCTGTGAACTTACATGAACATAAGCAATCAGCAAGGCTGTGAGTGACATGAAACATTAGCAATCAGCAAGGCTGTGAACCAACATGAACATAACCAATCAGCAAGGCTGTGAACTAACATGAACATAAGCAATCAGCAAGGCTGTGAGTGACATGAAACATTAGCAATCAGCAAGGCTGTGAACCAACATGAACATAACCAATCAGCAAGGCTGTGAGTGACATGAAACATTAGCAATCAGCAAGGCTGTGAACCAACATGAACATAACCAATCAGCAAGGCTGTGACTGTGAGTGACATGAAACATTAGCAATCAGCAAGGCTGTGACAGTGAGTGACATGAAACATTAGCAATCAGCAAGGCTGTGACAGTGAGTGACATGAAACATTAGCAATCAGCAAGGCTGTGAACTAACATGAACATAAGCAATCAGCAAGGCTGTGAGTGACATGAAACATTAGCAATCAGCAAGGCTGTGAACCAACATGAACATAAGCAATCAGCAAGGCTGTGAACCAACATGAACATAAGCAATCAGCAAGGCTGTGAGTGACATGAAACGTAACCAATCAACAAAGCTGTGAGTGACATGAAACGTAACCAATCAACAAGGCTGTGACTGTGAGTGACATGAAACATAAGCAATCAGCAAGGCTGTGAACCAACATGAACATAACCAATCAACAAGGCTGTGAGTGACATGAAACATAACATTCAACAAGACTGTGAGTGACATGAAACATAACCAATCAGCAAGGCTGTGAGTGACATTAACATAACCAATCAGCAAGGCTGTGAGTGACATGAAACATAAGCAATCAGCAAGGCTGTGAGTAACATTAACATAAACAAACAGCAAGGCTGTGAACCAACATGAACATAACCAATCAGCAAGGCTGTGAGTGACATGAAACATAAGCAATCAGCAAGGCTGTGAACTAACATGAAACATGACATTCAACAAGGCTGTGAGTAACATGAAACATGACATTCAACAAGGCTGTGAGTAACATGAAACATTAGCAATCAGCAAGGCTGTGAGTGACATGAAACATAAGCAATCAGCAAGGCTGTGAGTGACATGAAACATAAGCAATCAGCAAGGCTGTGAGTGACATGAAACATAAGCAATCAGCAAGGCTGTGAGTAACATGAAACATGACATTCAACAAGGCTGTGAGTGACATGAAACATAAGCAATCAGCAAGGCTGTGAGTGACATGAAACATGACATTCAGCAAGGCTGTGAAGTGTGAACTGACATATGATATGACACTGATATTCATACCGGATGTAGCAGGTCAATTTATTCCACGTCCACCGAATACAATGACGTTGGGTTTACTAGAGTACGGGCTTATTTTACAAGAAATCTGGGCAAGTGAATTATGTATTATTTTGCAACAAGTTCAGATCTTAAAATCCATTCATAGTTTGCATGAGAAATCCTTCATTGTTGCCACCATCTTGACTGCACCATTCAGAAAGCAGTTATTTGTGCTTATTTGGCGATTTTTTATAGATGGTTAGTACCATCTATTAGGGAAGTATTTAGTACGAAGAGGAATCACACACATTACAAAAATGCATCGATTTACATCTATTTATATGTTAAATCTGACCGATAATGAAGATAATCTGATCTGATAAGTTAAACGTGACCAAATAATGTCCGTCGTCGGGGAAATTCATTTCTTTCATTGCTGATAAAATACAAAAGAATTTCATGCAAGCTATGAATACATTCCTGATGACGAATAAATAAGTAATTTAAAATTTTGTTACAATAACGTACGTTATATTCACGATATTATAACATTTCACGATTTTCACAGCGTTACTTATATTGTTGGTAAGTGTGTGACCATAGGTGTAACATTGTGTTAGGTAGGGCGGCCATAGCTCAAAACTAAGAAATTTCACAACAATACGTAGCCCCAGCCTTTGTATTATACAGATTGTCACCAGCACCACCGTCCTATTTGACTGACGTTGGGCGACCACCCCACTAGAGAAAAAATAAACTAAGTTAAAAAATATGCTCCTTTTAAAATCATCGATATAATAATATGTGATAACAACATAATGCTATAAATAATATAGCTCTTCGGCGATACCTTGTGCTGCAGCACACGTACACCAGTGGCGTAACTTCAGGCACCCCTCCCCAACCACAGGATACTTTTTAGAGCCCCCCACTTTTTTTTTTATTGAATAACGTGAAAATCTTTATAAATATGCAGATTTTGAATTTCACTCTAGAATTTACTGCATTTTAAAGTAATTTAAACACAGTTTTTGGTCAATTTGATTTTAAAGTCTTTAAATTACAACTATTTTCATTACAACCGATTATCGATATTTCTGC
>OW203761.1:54139211-54174167 GCA_934045905.1 Leuctra nigra
CAAATTGCTTTTCTTCGTTCCTCATTTGTTAACGTATTCTGTTAAGATTGGGTCATCAACGACGTCAAGTGTATTAACGACGCACACTCTGCTGACAAATATTGCTGTCGTTTTATATTTATGCATGCCTCACTGGTGCACATTGGTCATGTTTTACATGACGGGACCCTCTAGTTAGTAATAATTAGTTGATTTTTGATGAAAAATTGTCTATTTTCTTGTCTCGCTCGGTGCCGTATGAAATTTAATATTAAAATTATGTCAAGTGATAACCCTACGTTTGTCTTTTATCTAATCATGATTGAAATTTGAGATCAACTGGTATGTACGTGTTTGATCTCCAATCGTATCGGAAATTTCATAGTTTTGCGAGGTTTTGTTGAATAACCGGTCCGGTGCCCAATTAACAAGGCACGAAACAAAAATGAACAAGTGCTACTAATATACAGTCAGACTGATCATGTGAACATCCTATCAAAGTTACACCCACTTATCAAACAATTTGTCTCTCTCAATTTGCTAAAACGACCGAGCGCTAGTATCACCTTACAGATTGCAACAAACAAGAAGAACCCACACTTCAATAAAAATCAGATTTATTGTGCTTACAATATTTCTTACAAAAGTTAACAACAAACAATTCTTGCGGTCGTGCCCAATGACTGATTGCACGCAGCTACAATCTATTCATAAAATAGAATGTGAAAATATATGCTCTTTGCTAGGATTAGTGTTCATAGACATGTTATTATCTCTTACGGCGAGATCAAATACAAGTCCTTGTACTGAGAATTCACATAAATACATATACACATACTTCAGGAGGAGTTGGAATTACAGTAATTTAAAATCAAAAGATGTCGGACAAATCTGTTTCTCACAAGTTGACAAAGTAATTATGAAATTTATTTTTGTGTTATACAAATGTCTATAATCTAGGATAACAACCATAAAGCACTCAAATGACAATATTGAAATTATTGAGTTTATTTAGCGTTGGAATTGCCTGATCATTTTCTAACAGTTGTTCTCGTTTAGAATGCCCTAGACCACATTTGGTTAAATTTAAGTTAAATAAGTTTCAGTAAAGTTAAAGCATTTAACTCATTTAAGTTAAACTTGAGTTAAAGTTGCAGTTTTAAGCAGTGGCTAATCAGAGATTCAAACTTTACGAAACAGGTTTTTTATCGGTTATGTGCTTTATGGTTAGTGTTACAGTTACATTAAACTTTCGTATGTCCAAATGAACTCGGAGAGCCAGAAATATTTCATTTCTTTTATTTATAGATAATAAATTGTGCCTCTACCAAAAACTGATATTTAATTTGGCTGCACGTTGGGCTTTTATCATATTGGAATTTCCTATGCTGCCCTTCAGCCATAGTTTGCCAAACCATGATTTTGATATTATGTAATGTAGTTGCGCCATCTCTACTAAATTATTAATTGTGACAGGAAAAGACTGCAGACTTCCTCCTTTAGTAATGTATGTAATGCCCTTTGGATCTCTTACATCTAGTGCATTTTAATGATGAATGAAGTCAAGCAATGCTGTGAGTTCAGATCATGAAATATTCTCTCAATCGCGTCTATCGACTATTTAGTAGGTTTCTTGCACAGTTCGTGCTGATGTAAGTATTTCATTCTCTATTAGAATTGTCTATCGATTAAAGCAATCCTTCATTGATAACACGAAATAAAAGAGTTAGGTAATACTATTTGAATGGCTGAAAGTATAGCCATGATCGTTAGTTAAATAATTATTTTACATAGAATGTGCACTTCTTATGGTCAAAACATGGCCAATTAAAATATTATTATTATTATTATTATTTGAATTACTCTCAGAGAAGTATTTAAAAATGTCTCACAGTTTGTAATAAACAAGTAAAATGAAGTCTTTAATGTTCAAAACAATACTGAAATGATTTCATTTTGTGGTAAAATAAGCGTTTCAGTACAACTTCACATAGAATGTATTATGATTTTACTGCAGAGAGTCACTAATAACATTTTGTGCGAAAATTGAGTTGAATGCATCATCAGAGCAACAATAACAAATGAAATAATCTTGAAAAATTGGTACTCATTACAATTTTGAAACAACCACAAATTGCGTATTTAGGTTTCACCAAAAAACAACAAATCCAAAAAAGTCGGTAGCAAAAAATAAATATGATACATTTCAGTGATTTCCCATATTTCTTTGCACTTTCTTATTTGAACATTATTTGAGAAATTATGTTTGATGCCTTCTTTGAGATGTGCATGAAGATGAATGTTTTCTTTCAAATCTCAGTAGTATCTTAATTATTGAACTAAAAATGGTAAGTTAGTGACTTTCTGCAGAAAGCCTACGATATAGTCAATCCATGTGAAAGAGGTGAAAAACGCTGTACTTCTATAACGTAGGTACCCAAATTATTTGTACCACGTACCTCAACAATTATAATTTATAACAATACATTGATCATGGCCCATAACCTCAATTAAATTAATAGCCTACAATAATCATGTGAAATTTAGCAGAAAAAGGTAGTACCTTTTCAAATACTTAAATCTTGCAATAAACCAACACATATTTGCAAGGCTGGACGTATCTCCTGGTAAATGCACTTAGTGTCATCACTGTCCTTTATCCTTGAGGACTTGCAAGTGCCTCCTGTCCTCGGCATCCATGTCCTTGTCCCCGTAGCCCCAGAGCGCGTGCGTGCCGTCGCCGCACTTCTCCACCCTCTTCTGCACCATCGCCTCGGGCACGGACTTGCGCTCGTACGCCCAGCCGATGCGCGCGAAGGAGTCGATGAACAACGTGGTGAGGTTGAACGAGTAGCTGCCGAACTCGGAGGTCTTGTAGTCCCAAGGGAACACGTGGTGGTAGTTGTGCCAGCCCTCGCCGATGGCGAAGATGGCCACGGCCAGGTTCTCCACGGGGCTGATGGCTCTGCAAGAGTAAGGCAATGTTATCTAATAGGTTGCCGACTACGTCTCATTGTGTTTCCTTAGGCAGGGTTTGCACCCTAACAGGGATCAAGGAAGTAAAATGTTCTATTTTAGTAAAATGCTGGCGTTTAAACATGAATAAATGGAGTTCCTCAGGAGGCCAAGTCTTGAAACTTACGCTTTCAGGACGCAAACGCTTTCGGACGTCATAAAGTCCCATTTACTGTAAGAGTGATCGACATTGAAACATAAAGTCAAGCCACTTATTTGATTGTCATCCAGCAATCTATTGGAAACAATTTATTAACATTATAATAATTATTACATATATTATACGGTCATAAAACCTTATTCAAAATTAAGCTAAACAGTTAAAGGTAGATTTCAAGGTCGTCATTCTTACAGTAAATGGGACTTTATGACGTCCTAGAGCGTTTGCGTCCTGAAAGCGTAAGTTTCAAGACTTGGCCTCCAGGGTTCAGTGCTTGCAACTTTTATTTTTATTTTATAGAAACAGAAGCTTGGACGAAATGGTGCATAGTATCCAGAAAGCATTCCTTTTCTTATCGAATGCAGAAACTAGATTTCGATTAAAAATAATTTGTACATGGAACATATAAAATCAGTCTTGCATCATGCTGGCAAGAAGATGCGATCGCAAGTAGATATTTGCGGATGTCAGTCCTCAACACCACAAGACCGTGTGCTAATAATCTTATGTTCGGAATTCAGTAGACTTTGCATTTACGTCGATAAATATCGAAATTCTTTTGAGCATGAGGCTGTTGTTGACAAAATTCAACACCTACTTCAAAAATACTTCATATTGAGACGCTATTCGAAATACACCACAGCAAATTGTTACCCTGCGTGAACTTATGGCTTACTTGTCGTACGGTCGGTTGCCGTACATGTGCGCGAAACTATTGACGACGAAGGCGATGTTCAGAGTGATGCAGAAGCGACAGTTGAACATGACGACGAAGGAGTTAAAGAGGGTCTCGTGCCAGAAGTACCACGGCACCCAGACGGGGAGGGCGATCACGAAGATGGCGAACAGCGGAATATAGAGCCGCTTCTGCCACATGACGATGGGGTCGGCCTCGAGGTCGCTCATGTCGATCAGCGCGCGCTTGGCGACGACCTCGGGGTGGGGTGTCAACACGAGCCACCCGACGTGCGAGAAGAGGAAGCCGCGACGGGCGTCGTGAGGGTCGGCGTCGGTCTCGCTGAACTTGTGGTGCACGCGGTGGTCGAGAGCCCACTGATGCACGTGGCGCTGTAACACAACAACATGGTTCACACTCATGGCGTCGTGGGGTCGGCGTCGTGGGGTCGGCGTCGTGGAGGTGGCGTCGGTCTCGCTGAACTTGTGGTGGACGCGGTGGTCGAGAGCCCACTGATGCACGTGGCGCTGTAACACAACAACATGGTTCACACTCATGGCGTCGTGGGGTCGGCGTCATGGGGTCGGCGTCGTGGAGGCGACGTCATGGAGGCGGCGTCGGTCTCGCTGAACTTGTGGTGGACGCGGTGGTCGAGAGCCCACTAATGCACGTGGCGCTGCAACACAACAACATGGTTCACACTCATGGCGTCGTGGGGTCGGCGTCGTGAGGTCGGCGTCATGGAGGCGGCGTCGGTCTAGCTGAACTTGTGGTGGACGCGGTGGTCGAGAGCCCACAGATGCACGTGGCGCTGTAACACAACAACATGGTTCACACTCATGGCGTCGTGGGGTCGGCGTCGTGGGGTCGGCGTCGTGGGGTCGGCGTCATGGAGGCGACGTCATGGAGGTGGCGTCGGTCTCGCTGAAAGAAATTTTGCTAATTAGCGATATTTCTTCAATTTTTTTAGCGAAAGAAATTTAGCGAAATATCTTTCATTCAAAGGGTATATTGAATATACCTTTCAATATACCATTAACGATTTGTGTACCTTAGAAGTAGAAGGGTAGGAGTCCACTCCAAGTAGAAATACCTTTGTTCAATCAATAATAATGGTGGAGTAGAGCTAGTAGAGTTCTAGACCAACACAACACTTTTGCGTTGATTTCAATATTCCTACATTTTAGACATTTGACTTCGCGTCTTCTGAGTCTAATTTACACTTTGTATTGAAGTGGTTAAAACAAACGCGTTGATACTTATAATTACAGGATCTTAAAACCTGTATAAATGCAGAGTAGATTGGCGCTAGTCAGCAGTTGTGGGTGGTATTAATTGCTTTTTATCATCATCATAAATATCGCAGTTGCTGTAAAATGTGGATATTCTTCTAGTTCTTTCGAAACAAGTTTTGCGTTTTCACCGTACTATAAATCATATTATTTCCATACATAATTATGTTATTGCATACTGCTGTTTCCCTACTGCTCATACTTTCTACCCATCAGCATCAATTCTAAAAACACAATCAAGATAATATATGACACCAGAAGTTATTAATTATCATTTAATTACGCACGCGAAGCTAAGTGCAATGTCAGGGCTTGGGAGTGAAATGCATGAAGCACACAACATTGTCACAACACAACACCTGTTTGAATGTTTGACACTTGCATCTGCTTTTCTTGCGTCAGTTTGCTTCAATAGCTTCTAAATTCTTGTTTCTAATCTTGCCATAATTGATACAAAACCACACCATCTCTGTTTTTTTTATAGGGGAAATTGAAATGATTTTACACATATTCAAGATAATTTTCATATTTTTCATTTTTAATTAAGGCTGAAACTGGACAATTTGGGATCATATGACTCATACCTTTATACAATCACTGACAGGAATAAAAAAAACATATTTTTTCAGTTTTAGTTTCTTTATTTGTATTTTTTCTAATAGTTAGACGTGAGTTAGACGTATTGGGTTTGAGCCTTCAGTTGGATCGGATATTTTACAATTCACATCTCTGCATTGCATACTGACTTCACTGGAAGCTCTCCATAAAAACCCAGTATCTCGAACTGTAAATACTTTACTGGTGATTACAAATTGTGAAAATTCTGGCTTCTCTATGAAATTGCATTTTCATCGTTCTAAGAAGCATTTGATAAGAACAATTTCCCCACTATATTAGCATGTTTTTAAAAAAAATAATATGAAGTGTATATTTCACGAACTCAAGCCTAATTCCACGGATCACATTTTAAATCAAGTCGCAAGATCATGTGTCAAACTATTACCAAGAATGATTAAAGCTTAATTAACTTTACAATTACATAATAGAATTACGTTTTAGTCAAACCATACTAAGGGACAATTTTCATGCTCAAACCAGAAGTTATAAGTTGTGCTGACTAAAAAGATGAAATTGTTTTTTGTTTGCCATGGCAATACAGTCCTAATCAACTGTTTAAAGTTTAGCAGAGCATTGATTGTTGTTTGCAATTATGTGTTAACAAATTTATAACGCACTATCAAGCTTGTTATTCAATGTTATTTAATTACTGTTTTCATATCCCTAAATCATCTTACACCAATACAGGTTAAAGTAAAGTGGTAATTCAGTCGTGTTAGCAATGCTTTATCTATAGGACTCACCGTTTATAAATCCGGGCCATAATTTACTCGTATAACCTATTATAGTGGTTAAACTTAACAACAGGTATTTTGTGACAAAAGCATAAAAGTAGAATTATTGTTTGACCTCGCCAATATGAACTCGTAAAAATGATATAGATTATTTAACATGCACTTATAACATTTAATTTCCCCTCCATGTTGCTTACCTGTCCAGCTATCGTGAAGAGAAAGATGAGCAGCAGTCTGAGCGGCCATGTTGCTTTATAAGCGCGATGCGACCAGAGCCGATGCGCCCCAGCCGTGATGCCGAAGCCGGAACCATACGTCACCACGAACACTGCAACAGAAAGCGTCATCGTGTCCACTCAATGTCCACGCACAGGCGCGTAGGAACTACATTTGCAAGGGGGAGGGGAGTGGGGGGGGGATCTGGGGAAAGGGCCCCACAGGGCATTTGATCCGGGGCGCACAGCCCGGAAAAAATTAGAATTTCAGGCATGAATTTAGTGCAATTCTACTTAATTTTAACACAATAAAAAAAAGGTGAGAGGAATTAAATCAGATGGGGGATTTCTTCCCCCATCCCTTCTCCCCCCCCCCCCCCTTCCTACGCGTATTTCCTGTCAATTTGGTCAAAGTGATTAAAATAGTGCATCGAGTTATAGTTAATCCTATTGTTTTATCGTGTTACCAGAATGACCCTGTGATAATGATACGAAGTTGTGCGTAAGGAAGTTCAAGATATATACGTAATGTATGATAACCATTAGTTTAAATGATGTAAGTAGACGCGATAAAACAGTAAAGTTGTCAATGTTGTCGAGCAATCAGAAGGTGTACTTCAATAAGTCTGTGACGTGAAATAATCAGTGATTTATTAGTGCTCATGTGCGGCACATTTCATTCATAGATTGCGACGCTTTGACGATGATAGATGCGCAACAAGTAGGTATAGTACTATCAATGAGTAATGACAGACAAGAATACTTCACTGAAAATTCAAATCAGACTTCAATGCAATCACATATACGTAGGATCAGGGCCGGACTGGCCCCTGGCGGCTAGGCGGCGATCGCCGCCGAGGCCCCTGGCTATTGAGGCCCCTAGATTGTGTATAACATACATAAATTTTAAATGTTATCATCAAAAAATCCATTTAAAGATACTCTGGAAGTAAAAAAGCGCCCTGCGTGGCAAGTTGGGGGCCTCTTCTATGTAAACCCATCTTCCATTAACTTTATGGTGAACATTTCGCAGCAAAATAAACATTTTTAAATTCACAAAAACGATTTAAAAATTACAAATATTCAAAAAGCGCTCTTCGGGGCAGGCTGGGGGCCTCTTTTATTTAAATGTTTCTTCCAATAACAGCATGTTGAGCATTTTGAAGCCATTTAGGTATACGATTTTGCAATTCCAAAATCAATTGAAAATTACAAAAATCTAAAAAAAGGCCTGCTTGCCAGATTGGGGGGCCTCTTAGTATCCATACTACAAAAACATAAATATAATATTAAATGAATGTCCATGGACATTCATTTAATATTATATTTATGTTTTTGTTGTACATTTTGCAACCCAACCAATACTCATTTTTACATCCCAAAATTATTTAATTACTACAAAATTTAAGAAGCGTTCAGCAGGCGAAATTTGTCTTCATTAACTTTGTGTTAGGCATTATGCAGCAAAATACCTAAACATTTTTACTATCCCAAAAACAAATTAAAAATTATAAAAGTTCAAAAGCGCCCTGCCGGGCTGGCGGGGGATCTTATATTTGGGCATTTTGAAGTAAAATTCACGATTTTACAATCCCAAAATCGTTTGGAAATTAACAAAAATCCAAAAAGCGCCCTGCGGGGCAGGTTTGACACATCTTCCATTATTTTCATTTTCCATTAAGTTTATGTTTGACATTTGGAACCAAATACACATTTTTAGATCCCAAAATCGCTTTAATAAATACAAATGATCAAAAATCGCCCTGCGGGGCAGGCTGGGTCCATTCTTTAATTTCAATCGTTGTTAGCTTCTTCGCTCAAATTAATACACGTTTTTATTATCGCAAAATCGTTTTAAATTCGACTGAAATTGAAAATAATCCCTGCAGGGCAGAATTTGGGTGCATTTAACTTCACTTTCTGTTAGCCATATTCTGAAAAACACAAGTTTTCATAATCCCAAAATCCTTTAAAGAATGATAGAAAATCAAAAAACGCCCTGCGGGACATAATGGCGGGTCTTTTCTGTTATGTTATTCTTGTGAAAAAATTAACTTTTAAAATCCCCAAATTGTTTTTACACTCCATTTAAAAGTTATAAAAATCCAAAAATCGCCCTGCGGGGCAGATTGGTGGGCTGCTTTCTCCCAAAAACTTTTAAATACTAACAATAGCCGCCGAGGCCCCTGATGAGCCAGTCCGGCACTGCGTAGGATACATAGCTAGGAAAGCGCTCTGTGTAACGCGTTGACAAGCGAGCCTTGGTAATGCATGCGAATTCATATGCGTTGACAAGTTATCTGTTCTATAAAGACCTTGGAAAAGAGACAAAACGAAATGCGTTTAAGACGCAGTGTTAAAATATCCGATATTTCCTTTAATTTCCAAAACGCAAGAAACGTCCGTAAACCATGGTTTCCGTAAACAATGAACAAATGCCAAGTTTCGGACCACAGGTATACTGTTCAAAATTTTTACACGAGATCTCACAGTCATGTGACACTTAACACACAGTCATGTGACACTACCACACACACACATGACATTAGTATGTGTAAGCAAACAATTTCATACCGATCGTATCGTTTGAATGGTCTGGCCAGGGCATATTGCCTATACACCAAAATTGCCGCG
Organism: Leuctra nigra; assembly: GCA_934045905.1. Taxonomy (NCBI): domain Eukaryota; kingdom Metazoa; phylum Arthropoda; class Insecta; order Plecoptera; family Leuctridae; genus Leuctra; species Leuctra nigra. The sequence goes on from OW203761.1 coordinate 54,148,535, forward strand.
TCGCATTTTGAAGAAGCTAGAAGAAGGCAAATGTTTTTTCTCTCTGTCATCAAATCGTCTGATGTCTTAACTCTTTCCCTGCAGCTTCACGATCTGACTGATGGTCCATGACAGCGATGACGTCAGAGCGTCCATGACAGAGATGACGTCAGAGCGTCCATGACAGAGATGACGTCAGAGCGTCCATGACAGCGATGACGTCAGAGCGTCCATGACAGAGACGACATCAGAGCAACCATGACAGAGATGACGTCAGAGAGTACATGACAGCGATGACGTCAGAGCGTCCATGACAGAGACGACGTCAGAGCGTCCATGACAGAGACGACGTCAGAGCGTCCATGACAGAGATGACGTCAGAGCGTCCATGACAGAGACGACGTCAGAGCGTCCATGACAGAGACGACGCCAGAGCGTCCATGACAGAGATGACGTCAGAGCGTCCATGACAGAGACGACGTCAGAGCGTCCATGACAGAGACGACGTCAGAGCGTCCATGACAGAGACGACGTCAGAGCGTCCATGACAGAGACGACGTCAGAGCGTCCATGACAGCGATGACGTCAGAGCGTCCATGACAGAGACGACGTCAGAGCGTCCATGACAGAGACGACGTCAGAGCGTCCATGACAGAGACGACGTCAGAGCGTCCATGACAGAGACGACGTCAGAGCGTCCATGACAGAGACGACGTCAGAGCGTCCATGACAGCGATGACGTCAGAGCGTCCATGACAGAGACGACGTCAGAGCGTCCATGACAGCGACGACGTCAGAGCGTCCATGACAGCGACGACGTCAGAGCGTCCATGACAGAGATGACGTCAGAGCGTCCATGACAGAGATGACGTCAGAGCGTCCATGACAGAGACGACGTCAGAGCGTCCATGACAGAGACGACGTCAGAGCGTCCATGACAGAGACGACGTCAGTGCGTCCATGACAGAGACGACGTCAGAGCGTCCATGACAGCGATGACGTCAGAGCGTCCATGACAGCGACGACGTCAGAGCGTCCATGACAGAGATGACGTCAGAGCGTCCATGACAGAGATGACGTCAGAGCGTCCATGACAGAGACGACGTCAGAGCGTCCATGACAGAGACGACGTCAGAGCGTCCATGACAGCGACGACGTCAGAGCGTCCATGACAGCGATGACGTCAGAGCGTCCATGACAGAGACGACGTCAGAGCGTCCATGACAGAGACGACGTCAGAGCGTCCATGACAGAGACGACGTCAGAGCGTCCATGACAGCGATGACGTCAGAGCGTCCATGACAGCGATGACGTCAGAGCGTCCATGACAGCGATGACGTCAGAGCGTCCATGACAGCGATGACGTCAGAGCGTCCATGACAGAGACGACGTCAGAGCGTCCATGACAGAGATGACGTCAGAGCGTCCATGACAGCGATGACGTCAGAGCGTCCATGACAGCGACGACGTCAGTGCGTCCATGACAGAGACGACGTCAGAGCGTCCATGACAGAGACGACGTCAGAGCGTCCATGACAGAGACGACGTCAGAGCGTCCATGACAGCGACGACGTCAGAGCGTCCATGACAGCGACGACGTCAGAGCGTCCATGACAGCGATGACGTCAGAGCGTCCATGACAGAGACGACGTCAGAGCGTCCATGACAGAGACGACGTCAGAGCGTCCATGACAGAGACGACGTCAGAGCGTCGCGACGCTGCGTATCAACAACTAGTCGAGTGGGTGGATTTATTACCAGCGATGACGTCACTACCCAACTAGCTATTGATCATCCGAAGACAGAGGATTACTTTACTAAATCACTGGCATCAAATATTAGGCTCAGCGTGAAGGGCGGTTTCGCAGTTATAAGTATTACTTTGATGCCTTATTTTTTAACAGCGCATGTAATATTGTTTATGTATTTGTATAATTTGAAGATACTGCATATTATGTCTTGATCGTTATAACTTTTGAACATGAAAAATAGGGAAAATAATTGTGCCCAAACTAGATTTAAAGCTCAAATGTTCCTATATTTTTGGCTGCCGTTAGTTTGGTGGGCGCAACATGTAGGTATTTATAATTTTGTATTTAAGACCGACAAAACAAATCGCTGTGTTTATGATGTTATACATTTTTCATGAATTGAATGATTCAAGAGTTATTTATTACGATATTTAGTAGAATTATCAGAGTTTACCTTCCAGCAAAATAGTAGGATGTAATAGGTATCTTATCAGCTGAATGAAAACGAGGTGACTGTTGTATTTGCATTTCATGATCCCGCATTATCATTCGCCATAACCTCGGGCGTCTATCTTCCTAGCTTGTCAGTGTGACCTTCTACCCCAGTGACACATTCGGTTCTCACAAACAACCGTCTTGATGTCCACACCTCCTGTCCGCTCTCCTTCCTACAAGCCGTGTGATCATCCATCACCGCTTTGTTGTCGCACTCACTGCATGAGTGACTCATTTGTTAAGTTTCACACCTTGAGATCGTTCATTATCAGTCATTATCTTGCTAGACAGTTTGTAGTACTGATTGGGAGTTTGAGTGCGGGGCGAGCGTCTCCACTTGAGACTTATCTTGGGGTTCTTATTTTGTTGTTCCTTTCGCAAGTCAAACGATGTAATGATTTTTCACAAAACATTCATCACTCTCTTGATTGGTAATCTAATGATTTTGAACATGATCGGTCTATTTCTTTCATCGGACACTAGTTTTATATTGCAATCGAAAAGAAAATTCGTGTAAAATTAGAACTGGAACTGTTCTACTGATCATCGTCAAATTTTGCATGGTCATTGGGACCAAATTTAGGGTGTTTTTGTAAATTTTAAGACTATAATTTGTCGTTCAAAACTATTGACATTTTACGGGCATTTTTTGTGTGATTCGGATTGAAAATATTGTCAAATTTCTTGAAGGAAATGTCAGATATTTTATCACTGCTTCTTTGACGCATTTCGTATCTGCTCTTTCCAAGGTCTGTAGAGCAGAGACTTACAAACTCATATCAAATCGCATGCAATACGAATTGGCTCGCTCATCAACGCTTTACTCACACATAGCATTTCAAATGCAACTATAGTATACAATACTACGCCATAGAATAAAGAATGTTGTACTTTCGCCAATGCTCACACGGTATTGTAATGTACTGTTCATGCCGCTGAACACAAATAGCAGAGATGATTCCTTTGTGTTTTAATATGTGTGCCCTACATGTGTAATTATTGATTTACAACCAAACTACTACTATTACTATTTCCACCTGCTTGACTATTGGTTGTTGGCTTGCCTTTTTACGAAGTCTCTGATGATGGCTGATAAATCAGTCGAAACGGTGCATATTGAATTTGTGTTTGTACAGTGTGTTAAATAAATAAATAAATAAATAAATAATACAAAAAACAATTTCCTCTACTAGTATTGGCTTTTAATTTCAATTGCTGCCATTCACTATTATTAGTCTTAATATCCTTCTTCTTTTCATTTATATTCTGGTAAGATGATATGTTAAGAGGGCTTGGTAGTGAGCGTGGCCTTGATGAGTTTTTTAATCGATTTTTATTAATATCTTTTTCCAGTGTAATTGTTAACAAAATAGGGCTATGGGCGTGAATTCAGAACAGTTCAATGAAAATAATTTCATAGTTTGGAATAAGCAATTATAGTTTTATTGTGTCCAACAGGTGTTTAGAACCCGAAAATTACTAAATTTTCGGGTTCTAAACACCTGTAGGACAAAGTATATCTAATAAACAATTACAAGCTATGGAATTATTTTCATTGAACTGTTCTGAATTCACGTCCATAGCCCTATTTTGTTAACAATTACACTGGAAAAAGATATTGATAAAAATCGATTAAAAAACTCGTCAAGGTCAAACTCACTACCAAGCCCTCTTAATTGTATCTTTTCAATTTTTAATCATATAGCTTTCATTTTATTGGTCTTTGGTATTTTGTGCTTGTTTTATGTATGTTTTATGTTTTATGTATGTATGTTTATGTTTATGTATGTGTGTTTGTTTTATGTATGTGCTGTACAAAAAAAAATTAAAATAAAAGTTGGAATTCTCACTTCAAAGGCAATCTAGTTATATTCTTTGAAACGCCTCGTCGAGAAGTTGGTTTCTGAGTAAACCTCTTCATTTCTCTGCGAGTTATAAATATCAGTTGAGTGGGAATCAAGGCAGGATATGAGATTGCGATATCCAGAAATAATTTCTTCTGATCGCGCGTCCAATGCACTGCTCATGATTGCAGCATTCAATCTGCACAGCTGTCACTTGGCATCAGATAGTTAGATTATATGATTTGTGGCGCTCAACAGTGGCTTCGGCAGTGATGTTTTTCATAAGAAACAGATGTCATACTCATTTAGGGATGAACAACATATATACACTAGGAAATCGCTCTGTGTAACGCGTTGATAAGCGAGCCGTCGTATTGCATGTGAATTAATATGCGTGTGAAAGTTGCTGCTCTAGCTAGACCTTGGAAATCCTAGGAAGGCATGCGTCAACGGAACAGCGATACTTTTTTTTAATTTCTTTGAATTGGCCCAACTAACATTACGAGTATTGCCCCAACTAAGTGTAGTCCAGGGTCGACCTATAGTCCCATGCCCTCTCCCAATTCGCGGGCCCCTCGGGCCGGCCTCCCCCATCGAAATAGTGATCCCCCTGAAATCGGGTCCCACCGACCCGAAGCCTACCCCCCCCCCCCCCCCCCCCCCCGGTCTGTCAACATTCTGAACTGACTTTCTCCCAGTTTCAGACTCCCCCGGATCGGGCCCGTTAGGTCGACCCCTCCCCATGTCCTCCACTTATGATCAACAGTGTAAAATGTAAAAATTAATGTGCGCAATATAACCTCGTCGTTGACGCGCCGTTAAACAAGAATAATAATCCCAATAATCAAATCGAAATTTCTTAGAATAAATTTTACTGCATATTTTAAAACAATTTACAAAATTTGACATTGTCTGTAAAATGTCAATAACCATTGAAGTTCTTGAAAAATTAGTCTGTAAATTGTCAAAAACTACTAAAATGTTAGTCCCATGATCATACAAAATTTGAAGTAAATCGGTGAAACGGTTCAATTTTTACATTTCAACCAAAGCGGGATCTTGTCTAAAAATTTTACACGAGTCCGTTTTTATGACATTAGTGGGCTTATGGCTCTCCTTATGAAATCCTTATGGTCGTGACCGGAAATAGACCGGATAGGCCCCCTCTAGAATAGCAGGGAGCCTATTCTAGAACGTTTTCCCCATTCCATTCTGCTGGAATCCTGTGACGACCCTAAGGATGAACATACATGGAATCACACACGATGGTATCAGTGTCACAAGACCGCGCATGTGAGGTGTTGCAATGTTGTGTCTGTGTGCTCAGCTGAAGCCGCGCGGGGTGAGCTGATAGTGATAAGACCTCAGCACGCACACCATGTCTCGCAGCCATGTTCATCACATATCTAGAGGGAAGTACGAGGAACAATTAAATATGGAGGCTCGGTCAATTGCTGTTATGTTTGTGTTGAGTTTAATATGCTCTCTGGGGCTGTACATAAAGAACGTACGTCGTTTAAAGTTAAACTTGTTTCTTTTGTCTCCCCTTCGCTCTTGTCTTGTCACACCGTGCCACGCTTTTCCAAACTATCTTTTACGTCAAAAAACTATCTCTCCTCCTCCCCCCTCCCCGCCTTAAAAGAATTGATAGACACAGCAAAATGTATCATTGATTTTAGATAATGTAGATATCGTCACTGAAATGTAAAATGCTTGAAACTTTCTATTTCAAAACATTGAAATGGTCCTACAAGAAAATACGGGTCAAATCGTAAAAATGTAATGTCCAAAACGCACTAAAATACGTCGACCTCAGTTCAAATACACAAATAAACACATCCATGGAACTAACCGCCTTATCCTGGACCTGGGGGCATTTCCCCGTCCCCGAACCGCCCCGAACCAGACAAACAATGTCTTGACTGTGGAATGTAATAACAGTATTTGTCGGAGATTGTGAGCCCATAAAGTGTCGTAAGAAGCATTTACTTAGAGATCAAAGACTCTGCTGCTAGCTGCATTACATAATCTGACATTGACAGACAGACAGAGATATCACAGACAGAGTGATCGAGTAGAAGAACAAGAGATTAGACCGACAAAACAAAACATTAATTTCATTGACATTCGCTTTTCGCGACTGCTATCATTACAGTACAGCACATGAATGCTTTCGTCAATATTGAAGACCGCACTTTTAATTCTGCGATTATAAAGACATATTAAATAATATGTCTTTATATACCTAGTAATACATAGGGATGGAGAAAATATCGATATATCGATATATATCGATATCAAAAAAATATCGAAATATCGATACCTGAATATATTGAATATCGATATATTGAAATATCGATATATCGAAATATTGAAATATTGAAATATCGAAATATCGAAATATTGAAATATCGATATATTGAAATATTGAAATATTGAAATATCGATATATTGAAATATTGAAATATTGAAATATCGAAATATTGAAATATCGAAAAATCGAAATATTGAAATATCGATATATCGCAGCGTTACCGTATGATACAACTATATTCTTCATTGAAGTTTATACCTACAATGGCAAAATAATTCATGTTTGCAGTGCAGCGTTTATCAGATTTTAGGACAATTTCTCAGATTATTCACATTTCTTTCTTATCTGGCCGGTGACCCTATATTTTGGAACGGCTGTGTTATTTCTATTTAAATTTTCCTTTGAATTTCCTATCAGTTTTAGGAGCAATTTAAGGCATTTATGCGATATATCAATATTTCCATACCTACATCGAAATATAATATTGTCATATATCAATATTTCGATATTTCAATATTTCAATATTTCGATATTTCGATATTTCAATATTTCAATATATCGATATTTCAATATTTCAATATATCGATATTTCAATATATCGATACTTCAATATATCGATATTTCGATATTTCAATATTTCAATATATCGATATATCGCGATATCGATATATCGATATATATCGATATATAAATGATATCGATAGTCGATATCAAAATCCAGGTTCGCTCCATCCCTAGTAATACATGTAATATACGACTCGGAAGCATTTTGTTATACCGTGTCAGGTTTCTCTGCAATCGGGTGAAATGTAAGTCGATCTCATCTGGACGCGTGAGAATTTGACCTTGTATATAAGTAAGGACGAGGCGGCGTGCTTTGTCAGCATACATCGACGATAGTCTTGCGGATCCAAACAAGAAAATCGTTTGTCATTGCATCGAAAACCTCTGAAAACACAGTGACTTGATCGCCTTTACTCCCCCCAGATGGCCGTGTAATATTTCTTAACTTCCCCTCAGATGGCCGTGTAATATCTCTACTCACCCCAGATGGCCGTGTAATATTTCTTAACTCACCCCAGATGGCCGTGTAATAACTCTACTCACCCCAGATGGCCGTGTTATATCTCTACTCACCCCAGATGGCCGTGTAATACCTCTACTCACCCCCAGATGGCCGTGTAATACTCTACTCACCCCAGATGGCCGTGTAATATCTCTATTCACCCCAGATGGCCGTGTAATATCTCTTTACTCACCCCAGATGGCCGTGTAATATCTCTACTCACCCCAGATGGCCGTGTAATATCTCTACTCACCCCAGATGGCCGTGTAATATCTCTATTCACCCCAGATGGCCGTGTAATATCTCTATACTCACCCCAGATGGCCGTGTAATAACTCTACTCACCCCAGATGGCCGTGTAATATCTCTACTCACCCCAGATGGCCGTGTAATATCTCATCTCGGTTGCCATCAAGTAGAACCCGTACAAGCAGCCGCCGTGGATGAAGATCTGAACCAGGAGGTCGGGCCATCGAATCCCGGGCACGAACTTGGTGTCTGGCGTGACGCCATCTTGCTTTGACGTCACTGTGGCGTCTTTGCTGGACATCGGTTAGCTGTGCGGTCCTGATGCTGCTGTTGGGAATAAAACAAGGATCAATATTTCATTCAATAGGCTTCTTGCACAAGAAAAGGTTGCCATAGCCTAAGGAATAAGGAATAAACAAATCTTGCAGCGGTAATCCAAATCTCAAATTTAGAGTGATTATTTATGAAAGAAAGATATTTTAGTACGTACAAGTTAATAATAATAATACGCAATATTTATCTATACACATTTTCCACTTAAATATTGGTCTGAGAAATGTGATTTATCTATTATTTACAGATGACACATTTCCCTTCCTTCTTACAGCCTCCATTTTTCTCCTCCTAGTGACATCATTATGCAAGAAGGCAATTCATTGAGCTAGAACCGATTCTATGTGCAATGCAATGCATTGAAATCACTGGTTATTTTGCTTCAATTTTGTACACGGAATTACGTTCTTGAACCAAAATGTTGAATCCAATTGAATGAATCATTGAACCATATACACTAGGCTTTAGTATTTTCATATCTCGCTGTTCATGATATGCAAATTTTACCTTTCAATATAAATCTTTATGAAATAATAGAACACCCTGCTATCAACAAAGGACAATTACGAATTTCAGTCACTACAGGAAAAGTGTTTTGGACGCTTCGATAGATCTGTATCGTCTTTTCGGTAAGTTTCATCTGTGGAATGAGTGGTAAGTATGCGATGATGGATGATGTTGATGAAGAAGTGGCATGAAGACGGGAAGAGGCGGACGTGTGGTACCATGGAAACCACAATCAGGAAGGTCGGTCGCGGTAATCGAACCTGGCCTCTTAGAGTGCATACCCGCGTGTCTGTGCCCGAATACTTCTTTCAGATGTACGTCAGAATCATTAGGGTGTCAGATCTTATTATTAAAACTCTACAGTCGCGGCAACGTATGTTTGAACTCTCAACAGAATCCACGGTGTAGTCAGTTATTCTGCTAGGCTGAGAAAGAGTACATTGCAAGGTGAGCGCGCAATGAAGTCTTTCTCGGCCTAACAGAACAAGAGAGTTCAGACGTACGCTGTCCAGACTGTACGCATCATGATTCTTCAATCTTTTCCACCATCCTTCTCCACTTCTCTCCATCTTCCCACCACTTCCACAATACAACTCCTACCACTCCCTACCACAATCAATCTAAATTAACTTTTTTATATAAAAGGTAAACAATTACTATTTTAATAATATTTTTCTACAAATATTTGCCGCGAGAACTTTTCCCACGCATTATCACGATAATGAGCCCCGTAGTGTGCTTATTGGCTATGTTGCCATGGATACTTCGATTAATTTCGTCGGGATGATAGGTAGTGTGTATTTATCAAATTGATTGAAAAAATGCCTTCGAATTTTCAAAGCCGAATCGAAATTTCTTTGCTAACAAAACGCAGTAAATGAATGTACTAAGTATAGGTATTTTGTGGCAGAAAAATATAAAAACATTGGTGTAAACCAATTTGCGACTTCTTAAATTTTAATGGCGATTCCCGAATTTAAGTTTTTGCATTCCCCAATCTAAAAGCAGCTGACATCAGTCAATCGCTATCATGTGGCAAAGAGTTTCTATAACTACTGAAACAATAGTGAAGTAAGCAACGTGGATATCAAAAGAAACCAAAATTATTATCTGTTAAAAAAAATATCCTAAAATTATATATATATATATTTTCTGGGGTTTAACGTCGCACTGTTCTGCAGCGAGGCTAATGGCGACGGATGAATGATTATGATGATGATTGGGAGATGATGGTGAAGATTAGGTAAGGATGGAGGGTGGGAAGGAGGCGGTCGTGGCCTATTAGTAGGGTACCTTCCTAGCATTTGCCTGTCGACTGAGGGAATACCACGAAAAACTCAGTCTGGATGGACGGCCGCGGGAATCGAACCCGGGCCTCCGGAATACAAGTTCAGAGCGTTGTCACTCAGCCATATCGTGTTCCGTTTACTGGATGCTTGGATATGGATATTTTGGACATGGACATTTTGGATATGGAATGGATTTGAATGTAACTGCGGAGTATGAGTTGAGTGTCACACACATCAAGTTCATTTCCAACTCTTCGGCCTTAACTCCCACGAATCCACGGACACAAACAACCCGGGAAGCAATAAAACGCAGCACAAAGTGCAATAACAAGTTTGCATTCTAATAATATCAGTGCAATTGGCAACGGAATATTGTCTTCAGTTACTCGCCGTGACCAAGTGCCTTCAGCAAGACTGCAGCAAGAGCGGAGATATTCACTGCTTTACAGTGTCATAAAGTCAGGCTTGTTGCGTAATAAGATGACATTTTGCACGAAAGCTTGCCAACAGTTGCAAGGAAAACCACACACGGAAAAGTAGAAAAATGTCATCTATTTAAAAAAAAAGATGACAAGACGACGCAGCAAAGTGCAGTGAAGAAGAGTGGAAAGATTTTAGAGTTTATTCTAAAAAAACACTCATAAAACCAGAAAACCCAATCCATGTTGATTCATGATAAAGAGAGACTGACTATAGCGAGATAAACATTGGTGTTGACGAAAAGTAGGTACTATTTGAGTTTTAAAATCTGGGATTCTTATTTCCTCACGCCATTTTATACCTGGTACACTCGAACAAAAAATAAACGGTACCTCGAAAGAAAAGGATTGTCTGAAAAAGTTCGATGGCATCATCCCATAAAGTCAGTGCTAATGCATTATCTAACTCTAGTAGGTGAGCTCTGATTTCATAGATAATAACAAGGATTGATTGTCAAGAAACCTGACCAGCAGCCAATCCGTTTTGTGCAAAGTACCGTTTTTATTGGTTTGAGTGAACCTATTCTGCTTCATTTTAATTGATTAAGACTCCAAATGATTCACATATTTTAAAATTAGTACAGCTATTTATTAAGGGATTTCAATTTTACTCTCGCCAGAGAAAAGTCATTTGTAGCGAGGTGTCATGGATGCATCGATCGATATATTGCAACATTTCGATATTGATCGGCCTCTCTATGCACAGCAGCTTGCGCGACCCTTCCCTCATTCAAATAAATGCTACGATACTTCTTCGAAATTGCAGAGAATCATTCGAGCAGCCTGATGTAGGCTTATACTTTCACTTAAATCATCCGCATTTTATCGTATCACGATGAGAGTGCTACTTCAGAGGATGACCTTGAGTTTTAACACAGTAATTCCTATTTGCAGAAGGCACACTCCAGCTTAAGATTCAACTTGATAACGGAGCAAGCTGGCTCAGGCAGTTGAACACACTGGGACTTGTACTCTGGAGGTTCCGGGTTCGATTCCGGCCGGCCTTGACTGAGGATTCTCGTGGTTTCCCTCAATCATTGACTACCAAATATCCTCAATCGACCTTTGTTTTGTTCGCCCTATTTCGAGGAAAGTGAATAATTTGCCCCCATTCTGATATTTTTGGGCTTATTTCTAAAATAGTGTGTTCATGATTCTAAAAAAGTTCAAACAAATGCTCAAATAGGAAGAAATATCTATTTTAGGCCATGTTCTTGAAACTAGGAATACAGCTCGTCCAAAACGCACCAAAAATGCTTGGAATTGAGTGAAAATATACTAGCATACTTCCGGGGATGCGCCCCGGACCAGCATGTGCTGGGGCCGGGGGGCCCTTCCCTCGGGCCCTCCATTGAACTATACCATCTTGCCCCCCCCCCCCCCCCTACCCTTACCCCGGCAGATATCCTGCAGAATTCCACGTCAAGTACATCTTTAGCCATTAGTATTGCACGAGACTTCCCTATTGCGAAGAGCGAAGAGAAAATACAAACCCCCGCTTTTGCGAAGCACACTGCTCGCTGTTCATGTAACTCCCAGATCCCCCCCCCCCTCTCTCTCTCCACCCACACCGGCGGGAAGGTACACCGATGACGTCATCATCAAGTGGGCGAGCCGGCGAGGTGATCTGACAGCTGGACGTAATGATTCCGAACTCCAAGCGTCGTTCTTATCGCAACTAACATTGTGAGTGTCAGTGAAACGAACTAAAACAATGCGTCTACACACAGCATTGGTCTTGGACTGACACTCGACGTCGTCGTTGTGCTAGAGTGATAATAGTCCAGTCCAATGTCTTTGAGAGTGATAGACGCTGGTTCGAGGCGACGTGGTGTGTGCGGGTCGGGCGGCGCCCAGCCCAGGTCTTGTGGCGGAGGGCGCGCCCTTTGCTTGCTCAAGAGACGATACGGCTCATTTCGGACATTTCCTATCCTCCTAACTGCAGGATTCTACAATACCGTGGGACTAAATTGTACTTGGGACACGTTGGGACATGGGCACTTTGGCCATACCAACAGTTCTTCACAAGAAAAACATTTTCTTCTTACTTATGTCACGTATTCCCAAGTTACCCTTTAGCTTAGCCCACAAGTTGCCGGCCTATTAGTTGCCCTTATTCTGATTTGAGTCCAAGTTAGGTGGTTTGAGTCATACAAAAAGGCTATATGGCCTATACACTTGGGCTAATCTAGTCCCAAGTGACCCTATTGCTAGCCCAATTAGCCAAATTCTACTTTGTACACTCAACAAAAGATAAAACGGTATTTGAAAGACACGGATTGGCTGAAAAAGATTTGATGGCATTGCCATGAAGTATGTGCTAACTCGTCACATAACTCTAGTAGGTGAGGTCTGATTTCATTGATAATAACAAGGATTGATTGCCAATGAACCTGACCAGCAGCAGACAACCCATTTTCTACAAATACCGTTTTATGTTTTGTTGAGTGTACATACATAGTGATTATTTTGTTTATAGGTTACTTTACTGCCATGGTAGAACTTCCCCAAAAATAAGTTTAATGATGTGCCCCATGGAAACATCATTCATTAAACTTCGGTGCAATTTGCTTCTGACAGAAAAGAAAGTAAATAAACATTATTATTGTCTGCTTGGCGCTCATCGATTGCTTGCATATTGATTGACCGAGGTGAAAATCGAAAGTGGATCCACACGGCTCTGGTCATTACCATTGTAATGCTGAGCACGCGACAAAAGTGGCACTAAACCTCTAGTCATGTCGCTTTTTACCGCCACACCTCTCTGATTGATATCTGCCCGGCATGACATCGATGTGCCACCATTGTCGACAGATTATAACAAATAGAATGCAGCCTCTAGTTGACGTTTTTACTATCTTATCTTTCAGGTTGTCAAACAATGTGGATGTAGCATTGGAGGAGATACGTTGCTAGTTGGTTTAGGTGATAACGCACTCGGCCGGGTTCGATTCCCGCGGCCGGTCTTCCTGATCAAGGTGTCTTCTTGGTTTCATGGGCGTCCACAGGAGTTCTGCTATGGGAGGGTGGTGGGCAAGTTCTCGAAGTTCCATTGGGGTAATTGGGGATAGAGGGTTCACCAGTACATTCGGGTCCGGGGCGGATAGTCCCGGAAAATTGTTGGTTACATTTAAACTCAATTCCGAACATACTGGTGCGTTTTGGAACAGAATAAAGGATATAAATTATGTTACAAGTTATCGCACAAGTCGACCAGAAGTAAGGGACAATGCTTTTTTTGGGTATTGCAAGCCCCCCCCCCCCCCTCTCTTGCCCCTCATTCTGGTCGCTCATGCTTTGGTTTCCCTCAGTGTAAGTAAAGCAGAATGCTGCCTCTATCCTTCCACCCACCATCATCCTTCCTTCCCTATTCTTTATCATCATCTCTCAATCATCATCATCCTCGTCAATAATCTAGTTGCTAAGAAATATGAGAAGGTGTTGTTCGGTTCCATGTTGAATAATATTTCGTAGTCAGCCGAAAGCCACATCCGGAAATTGAGATAATAATACTGCCGATGCTACGCCTTATCTCTCTTCTCACTCCACCTTCATTGTGTCTCATTCTCCGGGTTATTGTATTCAACCCAAGATTCAGTCCGACTTTTATGTAAATTTATATCATTTTCAAGTTTACCAAACTTCAATTTTTTATATTAGGTTATTTGTTGTGCGGCCGCACTTCGCAGCCAAGTCAAATCACTCTTAAAATCGCAAAGTCCTACAAACTGACCCAAAACATTAACAAGTTTTTCGGCCAACTAGATCTCCTCAATAATGGACGTCACATTGTTGTGAATTATAATATTGTGTATCTTTCATTACTCATTGTTCTGGTGCAACACTGAATCTTCTGTAATCCCCTTCTAATCGTATGACAAACAAACAACTAAGTAACGAGTACCTAGTACTAGAGCTACTGAGCTGGGATGAACTTTTTGCAACAAGAGAAGACGTCACTCTTAAAACTGGCTTATAATCATTTTCATTATTAGTTGTGGCAGCACACTGAGAAATATTCTTGGGATTATATTGCCATAACTTTTGATCCTTTCAAAATATTACAAATTAGAACGATGATTTTCTTGAGTCGAACAGTAGAGTGTATGACCATATACAAGAGGACACTATATCTGTGAAGAGTTGTGCCCAAATCGACTCAAAATGTGCAAATAAATACGAATTTCTAGAAAGATTCACCGCATGTCAACACAATTTTACAAGCAAAATTGCACTTTTCAAAAGGAAAAACGTCGAAATAAAGCAGTAAACCCCTCATAACCCGGTAAAAAAATCCACGAATGTGTAATTTTAGAATTAAATATTGCAACGATACATTACATAATTCAATAATTCATAATAATTCATAATATATTCATATATTCATAATTTATTCAATTTTGTAAATGATTTTCTATTTCTGTTAGGTTTTTTATTGATGACATTGTTTTATTAGATTTAAAAGATTCAATTAGAATTTTTAGGAACCACTTATATAATCTAAAATAGTTATGTTAATTTACACTATGTAGTATATACCCAGAAAAAACACTCCGTGTAAAAATACCAGCCAAGTCTCTTTAACTATAAAAAAAATAGAAGAAATCTAAAAATTCAGCACTGAAAAGGAGTGATATCAAAAAAGGAGCCAAGTCAACGAATTTTCCAAATTTTAATCGTACCATTGAAATAAAAATATCAACCCCCGAGAAATACTTAAAAAAAGGACTTGGCGCATCGTTTTTTTAAAGACACTTTTCTATCCTAAAAGTATAGGAAGAACACTACAAGTATATTTTCCTGAGTATATCACATTCATTATCGACGAATCATACTACGTTTTAATATAACTAGTACTCTTACCTACTGGCAGTTTTGGTATTTTGTCAATATTCAGAGGAAATAAACGGATAAACGAATAACGAATAAACGGAAGCGGCCTAGTCTATTCGTTATTGCCACTATTTCTAGGGTCATATTAATCAATCATACTTCTCAATATCGTGACTGAGGGAAATAGCGAAAGCGCTCATTACAAGAAGGCCGTCAATGAGATTTGTATAAGTGACTAGTGCACTGAGCCATGCTGCTCAAATAATTACTGACTAGATTTTTATCTAAAGTAATACGTTATGTAATTTATGAATTTTTTTGGTATAAAATGTTAATTAATAGCAATTAATTACACGGCGAGAAGGTTCCAAGTATAATGCTGTAGTAGGTATGTTGATGTACCCACAAAACTATAGGTACCTACCAATCACAAACACAACTGTTCTGTATTTATTGCTTGTAAGACAATGCTATGTTTCTTTGCGTACTTATTTAAATTTAAAATATTTTACAGAATGTTCAATATTTAATTTGAAAGTTTTGTCCCAATTTTTCTAGGCATTTCTGAACTACGTAGTATGTGAGTGGCTTAAGCTTAAGAATAGAAAAATGTCTTTAAAAAAACGATGCGCCAAGTCCTTTTTTTAAGTCTTTCTCGGGGGTTGATATTTTTATTTCAATGGTACGATTAAAATTTGGAAAATTCGTTGACTTGGCTCCTTTTTTGATATCACTCCTTTTCAGTGCTGAATTTTTAGATTTCTTCTATTTTTTTTTATAGTTAAAGAGACTTGGCTGGTATTTTTACACGGAGTGTTTTTTCTGGGATATCACTTCTTTTGTTAGTTTATACATACAGCTTGTAGCACATGTCCGAGCAGGGACTAATTTCTTTAAAAAAATACGCCTCAACCGATTTGGTTACTATGAAAAGTTGCGTTTGGTATAAGATGACAATGATTATCCAAGAAGAATAGCTTAAGTTTCGTTATAATCGATCCAGCCGTTTTCGATACATGACGTCACTTCCGGTTTTGAAATAGCGGCCGAATTCCGGTATAGGTAATAAGAAAACAATCTAGTTTTATCTAGTTGATACCTTCATGAACGACCATCTGAATTCCTAATCCCTATATTTCCGTAAAATCGGTCATGCCGTTTGTAATATATGACGTCACTTCCGGTTTCATTTAGTGGTTCCTGCCGCCATTTCCGGTACCATTAATTTATTTATTCATTTTTCACAATTGATTTTTCAAATAAATAGCAGAATGAATACGCAGGAGCTAGTTCAGTTGCAATCGGTACAGGCGTTTTAGATATATGACGTCACTTCCGGTTTCAGGAATGGCGGCCGAGAACACTGCTACCTTGAATATATAAATTGTATTGTCTATGTTACAATGTAAGTTAATTATGTACGTATTTTAAGTATAATTTGTTGAAATAAGTTAAATATTGCGTATTTATGACGTCACTTCCGGTTTAGAAAATAAGAAAATAATATTTTTTTTATTGATACTTCATATAGATGACCATCTAAATCGAATGGCGCTAATTTCGTTCTAATCGGTCCAGACGTTTTTGAGTTATGACGTCACTTCCGGTTTAAAAATGGCGGCACAAAAAATCACAAGAGGCAAGGTATCATCAGACGCCAAAAGTGCATATGTGGTAAAAGTTTCAGGTCGATCGGTTTAGCCGTTTAGGCTGTGGCGGTGATAGCAACGTTTCCTGATATCTTCAGAATCAGAAAGTGGTGTAATTTCACTGTTTTCTCGGCCCTCTAGCTCGCAAACGGCATAACATATTGTTCCCTAATTTGGTATATGTAGTGGGGTGGGCCATAGCTCGAAATTAAGATATATCGCAACAATGTGAGATTTTCCAATTTTAAGATCCAGTAGGCCGAAAATGCCATGTTGTTGCTTACAGTAAAAGTGGTTGGTCTGCTCCTCAGTTTATTAGTCATTTACGGTATGTTGAGTGAGTGTGAGTGTACGGTACGACTTGGCTGGGTGGAGCGACCGCTCCACTAGATTTTTTTTTTCAATTTCATCATTTGTTGATTATTTTTTTGAATATTTGTATACCTTGTTGCAGGGCAGAGACATTTCGAAAAATAAATGTTTTATATACTCAAAGAAATATCCTTTTGAAAATATGAGCATGTCTTTTTCTGTATGGTTGAAAGAAAAACTGTGCTTTGAAGTGATCGTAAAAATTAGTTGACGTTGACCACTATTTCTTGTCAATGGACTGTACTGTAGAGAACACACATCGAATGTTGTGTATGAACGAAGCACGAAACTCACCTGAGTGTCTGTAATATCCAAATGTCAGTGCTTCACGTGTCCATGCTTGCCGTCTCACATTCACGTCAGCTCGCGTCGGCGGTCTGGGAGCAACAGAACTGAACTGAACCGAACGCGCCGTGCAATGTGAGCAGGCTGGCGACGCATCATCTTCCTTACATTACATAACCGCGCACAAGTCGACCAGAAACACAGCGCTCTCGTGTCTCTTAGTCATCCGACGTCGATGGAACCGCGATATTGTGACGCCAGAACAGATCCAAAGCAAAATTAGCGATAATAGATAGTAATGAAAATAGTAGAAATGTAGAGAATTTTAATGATCAAATGGAACAAAATTAGTAATGCACTAACATTTTCGTTCTTCCTCGTCGTTTCCCTCAGTCATTTAGCCACGACCGCCTCCTTCCGCCATCCATCTTATATATTCTTTATAATCATCTCCCAGTTATCACCATCATCATCATCATCTTCATCATCATCATCATCATTCATCATTCGTATTTTCTGGACAAAATCTTCTGTTTGGTTAAAACCAGTGTCTCAGAGGTAGAAGGGCGGAAGTAAATTTCAATGGTTCTTGCGGTGAGCTCATAAACCTCTCACTATGCCTTCATCCAATCATATTTGTAATGGTGACATTGTGTAAGAGAATACTTCAATATAATGCACTTGTTGAGTTGTTGACAAGTAGTCAAATGGCAATTGATACAGCTTGATTAATGTTTATCATCCAAAATTGTGCAGTTTGCAAAATCGAAAAATGGAATTCCTATTTTATTTTCTACCTTTGAGGTACAGAAATGTTTTGACGTGTTTGACTGATCAAGTTGAAATTTTACAAGTTCAATGAGACCAAATGAGACCAACATTTATAGGTAGTTACTTTTTTCAATGTTCATGTTTATTTGTATCACTACACTTTTATTACATTGCTTTTTTTGTGTGATAAGCTTGTGATTAAATATTATTTATAGTCATAGTAGATAAGTACCAAAACTTATTATTATTTTGCCTTTATTTGCATACAGATAAATACATCTACTTGTGGTGGGAAAGTGTTGATAATGTACATACACTTTTGTGTTCAGTAAAATGTTCAATCAATAAAAATGAGGCAAATCGTCCAAAATCTTGAAGTGTTATTGAATTTGGAGCGTCCTATCGCTGATAAGTGCAAGGGCTACAGATTGTCAGCAATACGGTGACTAAGTGCTGGCTTATCATCAAGTCTGCAATGCCAGCACGAGTGTTCCTTGTGGCGGGTGATAAGAGCATTACTTAGACTGCATGTGTGGCCTTGGACTGGTGACATTGACTCCACTTTCTCTTTCACTCAGAGGTAGATGCACCTCTCTCTCTCTATCTCACTCTCTCTCGCTCGTCTTCCTGCACAATAGACAGCAAGTGCTGTTCAAAAAGACAACGACATTAATACTTTCCGAGTGTCAAATCGCAGCTTCTCAATAAACATCGAAAGGAGATACACGCAATTCTCTAGAAATATTATCGTGGAAGAAATACAGAACCTGTGTTTACATAATTTATAAATGGAGTTTGTGATGGTTTTTACCAGTTGGAGCAATACGAGAGTTGAAGAGAAGCAACAGAGAAATGTGATGATAATTCTCAGATTTGTAATTATAAACGCAGTGACAAACATAGTTACACTTCGAAAATGTATGCAAAATGTCCATTCATAAAATGAAATTCATGGTTAAAAGTCCACCTTCAGATATCAGGGGAATTTATGGTAGAAAAACGGCGTATGACGTATTTTAGAAATATTACGTAATTTGTTTGTATCCAACAATAACTTTGGTGATAACTTTGATGGCTTAACAAATACTTCGTCGAGCAAATATAACAAAAAATTACGTCATGACAATTTTTTCTATTTTCAAATGCTTAGGTAGAATTCAATTCAATCAATGTTTGCATTGCAAGTCATTTCCTTGCAGGGCCGCAACAAGGGGTGTGCGGGCGGTGCGGCAGACAGGGCGCCGCCAACAAGGGGGCGCCAGGAAGCCAAATTGATACGACAAAAATGATACTATCTCTGAGCTCTGTCCTGTCGTATCTCAGCTTGCATTCAGATTCAGATTCAGATTCTTTATTTTTTCTTACAGTTCACAGTTGCTATAAAATGTACAATATTTGTATACCCTTATAAGATCAAGTCTTGTGACAGGACAGGTCTTTTAAGCGGTTATGAATACAAGTCGCGGAATACTTTCATAATTCATAACACTTTGGAGAACAAGATGCATTCAAATATTGTTGGATTTCATTCCATCGCTTCAATATTTTGTCATCTTTAGTGGGACGGACATAATCCAAACAAATGCGGCTCAGATGGTGATCCTTCTTCTTATTCAAGGATACATTATAGTGTTTTCGTTCCATCAACTCTAGAAGTTATATTTCGGTTTCTGTTAAATTTGTTTTTATTAAAATGTGGAAAGCCAGAAGTCGGTTTAAAAATACATTTATTTAGATTCTGTGGAGAGGCACTCAGCTGGTGATGATTGATTGAGAGTGACTTATGTCTTGCGCGGGAAAGTGGCAGAAGACTTTACCTTGGCGCTCTCTCTCTCTCTCTCTCTCTCTCTCTCTCTCTCTCTCTCCCTCTCTCTCTCAGGGTAACGGCCTCTGGTCCATATTCGGCTCTTTGTTTCCTATGCAGATGATACACGTGTTGAGATGATCGGTGATGATTCACCTGGTCCATGGATGCTGCTATGCGATCATCTTCATTTTAGTCAGCGGGGCGGGGGGGGGGGGGGGGGGGGTCTCGTTTAGCATGATGTACACTTCAGATTCAAAATACTCGGTTTAGAACAATATTTGCAGGACACAGAACTGTGCTTATTTTCAGTATTGTTCATAGCAATGTACGTGTCTGTGGTACAGGTAAGGAAGGTATACTTTCAATAATTAGGACCTGTAGGTACAGGTATTGGTACATTTTAGAAAAGGTGTAGCATAACTAGATACAAGTGATTATTTGGAAAAGTACCTAGGTATTGTTTTAGTGGAGTAAAGATGTCTAAAATTAGTGCATTTGTGATACCTTTCGTGAAAATTGGTACCCTTACTAATTCGAGTATGAGGAATCCAAAAATCAATGGCACCAACCTAAGAAATTAATACTTTCTGCGTAATTAGCATAATTAGCATAATTAATAAACATAGATAAAAAAATATATACAATGTTATAATATGGTCTTTATGAGTACCTATCCATCGAAAGCTCGTCATGTCTACAATCCATATAAATCATAAAAAGTTAAATTTTTTCATTCACATAATAATTAACTAGGAAAACGCTCTGTGTAACGCGTTGATGAGCGAGCACGGACAGGCGCAACAACTCGAATCGAAATAATGTCTATCGAAAATATCATTAAAAGCCAATAATTCTTGAATTTCGTCAGACTCAAGTATAAAAATCTCAAAATTGTCCTAAAACATTAGTCCCAATAACCATGCAAAGCTTGAACCTTTTGAACCTTTCTGATTGAACTGTTCCTCGTTAATATTCTAAAATCACATGATCTCTTTAAAAAATAGACCTGGGACCACTCATATGATAAAAGTGTGTGTACTTACACAATATTAGATCGATCTGTTGAATGGTCATATCAGTTTCATACGTTTGAAAGTTTCTACTCTAACTACCTTGGAACTATAAAGAGTCGAAGTAGCCGTGATCAACATTTTCGAGAAATTTGACAGCCAACACGCAAAATGTCCGTAAAACGTCAATAACTTTTGGATTTAAACATAGATTAGTCTGAAAATTGTCAAAAATGCAGATAATGTTAGTCCCAATGACCATGCAAAGTTTAAAGTTGATCAGTAATTGAGCGAGCGAAGCGAGCGACTCCATTTGGCTCTTTTAGCACGGACCTCTGTTTTTTTTTTTGTTTTTTTTTTTGTTTTTGTTTTTGTATGCTAAAGGAAGCAATAGAAGTCGCACCGTTTCACCGATCGACCTGAAATTTTGCACACATGTAAAGACAACCTTCTCTGTTTGCAGACCCAATTTTTTTTTTAAATCCATCCATTGGTTCATTGTTAAAATAAGTATCTCCTGATAGCCTAAAAAATGAAAATGGTCTTCGAGAAATGTGATCAAACTCATATTTAGCATGGTCAGTAAGACCAACAATGTCACTTATTTTACAAATTTTCAGCCGAATCTGTCAAGAAAGTATGCACTTATTGACATTTTTAATAGCTGTCAGAAATGAAACATTGAAAATGAATGTCTTTCCAATGCAACTGAATCTGATTTGCTTTAGGTACAAGAGTGTTTTGATGGTATGTACACTTTTTTAGTGAAAAGCAGATATTTTTATGTTTATTGAGTTGATCAAATTTGAATAATTCAATTTGGATCATAGTTTCCAACAAATCATTTCGAGTTTTTAAGGACCTTGATTGTCTTTTCGTCAATTCGTAGTTCTGATGGCCGTGCCTCCCGTGTTTCTACTTGGCTGATTTTGCATCCAGGAGGGATTAGAAACATAAGCTCACATTTCAATAATATCATTGAGTGGCGTTTGTTCTCTTCTAGCGTTCACACGTCATTCCAAATCTCTCCTGCATTTTGCTTCTTTTCGTTGATAATTTTGGCAATTTGGTGTACTTTGTGAAGGTATTAGTAAAATTGAATTGCTTTTAAAGCATAGATATATTAGGTATCTACAGTATTTGTCCAGGGGATTGATTATTTCAAATTATTTTCTTCTTGGAAACGTTGGATTTATTCCGTTTCTGAGCTTCTGTCTAGCCTGACATTTCCTTGAAGGTTGCTATTTTTTTTGAAAGTTTTGATTCATTCAGTTCAAAACATTACGTTGTCTTATTTTAATTGTGGAACGTTGGATTCATTCCGTTTCTAAACTAGGTAGTTACTATTTTACCTGATCCGTTTTTTTGTGTGGAACTTTGATTCCTTTCGCTTATTAGTTGAAAGGTGTTTACTTTATTTTCATATTTGCGAAGTTTTGTTCAAGATTCATTTCGTAACATTACGACATTGAATACATTACGTCTTTGAGCACACATTTCGTGCATTTCAAACATTGATCACACAAATATTATTGTACTTTAATTAGGTAGGTACTCTACTTCTTACTTTTTCATTACCTATCTTATCCCTATTTAAACATGCCGAAAAATGGAAAGACTTCTGCTAGAATGAAAGCCATAAAGGCGAAAAAGCGTCTGCGTGAAATTGAAGATCAAGAAACTGACGAAGCTAAATCTAAAAGGTTGAAACAAAATGTCGTTAATAATAAAGTATCAAGGAGCAAAGAGACCCCCGACCAGACTGCTGCAAGGAGATACTCAAACAATCAACGCAATACCCGCTCTCGTGCAGCGGGTATTGCCGATTGACCGACCAACTAAAAACTTCGCATGGTAATTGGTAGCAACATTTAAGGTATTTTTGCCAATTTTCAGTCTAATTTGTAGTTATTTTCAGAAGTTTTTGTAATTTTAGGGACATTTTGTGTGTTGGCTGTCAAATTCACGGCGACTTCGAATCTTCAGTTCAAGGCAAGGTAGTTAGAGCAGAAAGTTTCAAACGAAATGAAACTAATAATGACCGTTTAACAGATTGATCTGATATTGTGTCCACAGTAATATCATATCATATGAGTGGTCCCAGGTATATTGTTTGAAGGATATCATGTGATTTTTGAAACTTAACAAGGAACCGTTCAATCAAAGGTTTAATCGATCAACTTAAAACTTAGCAAGGTTATTGGGACCAATATTTTTTGGAAATTTTGGGGATATTTATACAAGTCTGTGACGAAATTCAAGAATTATTGGCTTTTAATGACATTTTCGATAGACATAATTTCGGTTCGAGGTGTTGCGTGTATCCGTGCTCGCTCATCAACGCGTTACTCAGAGCGTTTTCCTAGTACGGTTCAAGTTTAAATTTAAAAAATGACATAAAAGATTTTTTTAAATTTTAACCAATGGGAGGATTTGGCTGAAACTTTGTATGATTGGGTACAATGTTGGTCGCCATGACTTTTCAAAATTTCAAATTGATCGGAACTACCAATCGAAAGATATTTTTTTTTAAATTTGAACCAATAACATGAGCCCGTTCAAAAACGATCCCAGGGACCGCATAGATTACGTTAGTATATGTGCAAAATTTCAGATCGATTGGTTGTGCCGTTTGACCTGGGCAGTGAACACAAAAAAAAAAAAAACACACACAGAGAAAGTGCCGTAAGAGTACCGTGGTGACGCTCGCTACGCTCGCTAAATTATTTTATAAAAATCGACATTCAACAAAAAGCTTAAAATGACCCTCTCAGATTTTGATAAAACTTGGTAGCATTAGTCACAAGCCCAAAGTAAAACATACGTATTTTTTGGTTTGTCCATTTATTGAGTACTTTTGGATTTCCAGGCCCTCAAATAATCAAAATTTTGGTTTCCATTCCAATTCACTTGAACTGTTATGACTTTTACGCCGTTCAAGTCAGAAGAATCATCTTTTTTAAATTTGGTTAAACTAATTATTGGGTACTTATTATAATATGGTCATTTAAGGAGGATAAAGTCAAAATTTTGGCTTCCAAAATGCCTATTCACAAAAACGTATTTCTTCTAATTTTCAATGCATTATGATGAAATATGGGTTAATGTACACAAGAAAGGAATTTTGTTTCAAATCAATGGCCAATGGGTACTTAATGTCAAAACACTTTTCTGTGTTAAGGAAGGGGGGGGGGGGGGGCAATGATAAATTCAGACTCATTTCTTAAGGGGGGAGACGACGAATTTCCCAATATTCAGGGTTATTTGTAGGGTGACCAAATATCAATTATTTGTATCCTAGAAATTACGATCGAGAGAAACAAAATGGTGACCCCCCCCCCCCCCCCAGCTCCATGTGGGTCCACGGCGCACGGTTTGCACGGATCGCATATATGGAGATAAATATTAGTTTATGAAAGAAAGGAGTAGGTGGATGCTGTAAATGTACAACACACATATTACAACACAAAATACGTTTTTGTGAATAGGCATTTTGGAAGCCAAAATTTTGACTTCTTCCCCCTTAAATGACCAAACTATAATAAGTACCCAATAATTAGTTTAACCAAATTTAAAAAAGACGAACTTGAACGGCGTAAAAGTCATAACAGTTCAAGTGAAGGAATGGAAACCAAAATTTTGCTTATTTGAGGGCCTGGAAATCCAAAATTACTCAATAAATGGACAAATCAAAAAATACGTATGTTTTACTTTGGGCTTGTGACAAATGCTACCAAGTTTTATCAAAATCTGAGAGGGTCATTTTAAGCTTTTCGTTGATGGCGATTTTTATAAAATAATTAATTATGCGGTTAATTATTATGTGAACGAAAAAATTTTACTTTTTATGATTTATATGGATTGTAGACATGACGAGCTTTCGATGGATACTCATAAAGACCATATTATAAAATTATATATTTTTTTTTATCTATGTTTATTAATTATGCTAATTATGCTAATTACGCAGAAACTAATAATTTCTCATGTTGGTGCCATTGATTTTTGGATTCCTCATACTCGAATTAGTAAGTGTACCAATTTTCACGAAAGGTATCACAAACGCACTAATTTGCCATTATAGGACATCTTGACTCCACTATTTAGGATATTTGGAGCTCTTAGTAAAGCAATTCTGTTTATTTTGTATGTTTATGCTTGGATTACGTAAAAAGAAAAAACTGTTTACAAAGTAAATCGAACCTATTTTTATCGGTGATCTTAAAATAATTTTAATTATTTGTAGTGTTAACACATTCATTACAATTAGTTGTAAAAAATTAAAAAGTTCCTACCTAATAAGTACGTACTGGAAGTAAAGGTTAGGTTACTTCATAAATTAGATCTTGGTATGTGAATTACTTAAAATGGCCTAGGTAGAGGTGTGGTCTAAACAACAATGCTATACTTGATCTATCGTTCCAACTTGTCTGAAGCATAGGCCATTATCCAAAGCAAGCAGAAAGCATCCGAGTTAAATGCCAGTTATTCGCGAGATTTCATTGATTGGTTTAAAGTGATTCAATGTGAAATTAATCAGCAATATCTTCTATTCTTGGCTGCAGGTTCAAGGGTGTGTGTAAACAGACAATGATCATAT